>PVLD010003490.1:0-17893 GCA_004027595.1 Dinomys branickii | reverse complement strand
TTCTGAACTTGCGGGTGGGTTTATATCAGCTCTGGATTTTATTTTATGCTCACTTTGATAATTCATTCTACTGGTGAATTTCACTTTAGTGTATTTATGTCTTGTCTCTTAGGCAGACCAGTTTCTCCACAGGAGAATAGTCTAGTCTGTTGTTTTTATGATATTGGCTAATGTTGTTTCTGTCTCATAGCAGAAAGTTTGAAAAGTCTTAGCACTCACTATCTAATTTTTTGAAGTTAGATATCATTATCCTCACTTTTGGTGTCCCTTTGCCCAGACATCCTGAATTTCCCCTTTTCAAAGACTGGACACACGTGTCTCAGTAGGGTCTTGTGGTACACTGGTTAAACTCTTTGTCTTGGGGAAAGAATTTGATATTTACTAGACTTTTAGTAAAGTAAAGCCTATTTAGTAAAGTCTATTTACTAGACTTTTAGGCAATCCTTTTGATTCTAACTCTGCATTCAATTTGACTTACAAGGATTGTGGTACCGCCAACTTCTGAGGCTTGGAAGTTCTGCACCATTGTGCAGATTGCTTGCTGGCTTTCTCTAATGGGTTAGGTTCTACTTATTTGGATCTGATAATTTACACTTTGGTCAGTTATCTGCTTCTCAGCTTTCAAAAATTTCTTAATATATTTCTTTTCTTTGTCCTTTGGATATATGGTCTTTAAAAATTAATTCACTATGGCTATACTATAGTAGACTTTTGGAAATGAACAAAAACAAATACTTGTGTTCAACCTACCACTTTTGGCAACAAATTCAATAATAAAGACATGGGGGCTGGGGATCCAGCTCAGTGGCATAAGCCCCTGCCTGGCAAGTGCAAGGTCCTGAGTTCAATTCCCAGTACCAAAAAAACCCCCAAATAAATAAAGACTTCAGTCATAGACAAACCATATTGCTACTGATTATGTTAATTCAATGGGAAGAAGTCTTATAGTCTTATTTTTATTAAACATTTACATTTTTATTATTTTTCATATGATCTATATTTTAAGTTTTAATTATTGTTTAAAAATGTTAACTACATCAACACATATTTATTATAGAAAGATTAAAATATTTTGATAAGCAAAAGGAAATATCTCTTGTAATTCCATAACAAGAAGTTTTTGCTGACATTTTAGTGTGTGTTCTTTTAATTTTTGTCTTTGCATGTGTACATTTTGTACAAAAATCATATTATAATACTGATTTGGGGATACATTTTTATTTAATAGATCAAACAAAGTTGTTTTGGTTGTGAGGATTTTACTTAACTTGTGAGTACATAAGCGAATGAGCTGACGCTTTGTACATTCTTTATCCGGTTACTTTGAACTGTGACTCTTGTAAGCTTCTTGTTCTCTCTCTACTAAAGATATTTAGGCCTTGGAAGAATCCAGCAAATAAAATCCTTGTTTTGTTTGATCATAAACACTTCCTTGGAAATTTTTTAATAAAATTCTATTGTGCATAACAATGTTTTGGTCAACAATGGGCCATATGTACTACGGCATATACTATATAGGCCATGTGCATAGTTGGCTATATCAGCTAGGTTTGTGTAAATACATGCTATGAGGATGGTGCAGTGCCAAAATTGCCTAATGATGTGTTTCTCAGGACATATCTCTGTTATTAAGCAGCCCATAACTGTAGCTTTCCTAAGTCCTTTGGGGAAACTGGTTCTCATATAAAATCCTTAGATAGCACCTAGCTGAGCCAGGGAGAACTCCTCTATGGTCTACAGTTCTATACTTACCCACAGCTGCGCTATAGTCCTTTGTTCTGGCACCACGCAACCAGGTTGGTTATGCAGCAGCTTCAGCAAGTCTTTGTCTCAGTAGTACAGAGTGTCCAAGAGTTTGGTGGTTTGAAAGAGGAACACAGAGAGAGAAAGACAGTGGACAAGGAGCCCATCTGCAGCACCCAGTGCTGGGAGACACAGGAGCTTGTTGGGATCACTGCATAAGGGCTGTACCAGACAAGGCTGGGGAGTGTCTTGCAGACGTTCATTGAAACGTGAATGGTCAGTTGCAAGTACTATCTGTTGTGATGCCAGTCATAATGGATGCAGTTTCAATGTTTCAAATCATAGTTACTGAAATTAGATGCTGTTTGAAATGTGTACAAGCAATTGACAGTGTTTGAAATTAATTTCCAGATGTTAATTTAGGGTTTTAGACTGATAATCTTTATTATAAAGCTATTGATTGGGACAATATCTTTGGGAAAAAGCTGGACCATGACCATAAAGCATAATAATCACTGGAATAGTTGACAATTTAAAGGGTTAAGTTTATAAACTGTGAACATGTAAGTCAGAATAAATGACAGCTTTCATTACTGGGTGATACAATAAGTACAATAAGCAAATGATTTATGTGGTTAGGCTTATTTCTGATGCAAGAAAACTCACAATTCTGAAGACTAAGCTAAACAAAGAGTCAGTCCTTCTCAGAGGACATTTTCAAAAGTGCCACAATCAAACTGACTTGTGTGACAGAAGACACTGGTTTTCCTTTTTGTCTGCTGTTACTCCCTTCCTGATGAAGAATATCTTTTCATTCTATTAGCCCTGGAGTTGCTTTAGGACTGTAAAACCAACTATACATATGATTAATTGAAAATTTTAGTTTTGAACTGAATCCCTGTTTTTACTGCCTGTCTTTAGCATAGCACCTTTAAGATCTACTTGCTGCATTTGTGGTTAAGTTCTAGGCCACTCTGGCTGACTGGTAATCATCACACCAGCTGCCAGCTAATCATTTCTTTAGGGTTTCGGAGCCCCCTTCATTCTCCACTTAACTCCTTTTGCTGTCATTCCTTCCTTTCCTTTAGTCTTCCCACGTTCTGTCGCCTCCTTTTTCTTTTCTCTTTTACTGATATACAACACTTATCTTCTCAACTGGGGCTCTACGCACACACGAGGGCACAAGGCTGTCCCTTCTGGGGCCATAAGATATGCTGCTGTTTCTGTTTTTGAATCTTATTACCCAGGAGATGTTTTCCCAAGGGTCATTTTATAGAGTGATATAGAAATAAACATGGCAAAGTGGAGCCCACTCTGTTTAGATAGCGTTTCTAATTTTTAGTTGCATGAAAGATACAGGTTACTGAACTACCTTACCTCTCTGGAGGCCAGAGACAATAATCTAACAACATTTTTTAAATCTTTAAGAAAAATAGTGTCACCATTGCATTCTCTAACATCCCTACTGTCTTGGTTACTTTTCTCTCATTGCTGACACAAAATACCCAACACCCAGAATTAAGGCAGGAAAGGTTTACTCAGCTCACAGTCTGTGGAGGTTTCAGTCCATACTTGGCTGGTTCTGAGGCAGAGTGGCACATGGCAGAAGGCAAACGTTCATGGCAGCAGAACACAGCAAAAACAACCAGAGCAAAAGGGAGGAATGGCAGCAAGCAGCCTCATTCTCTCCCTTACATATGCAAGCTATGCATCCAGGGCATGCATAGCACTCACACCCATGATCCCAGCATTGGACCACGGAACAATCATAAATTCTAAAAGCCTGGCCTATGACTGCATGAGGCTTTGGGGGGACATCCAGACACAGACCACCACAGCTACTTTTTGAGTGGCTTGATCATGAAATTTTTCTTTACATTTATTCCTCATTATTCACCTTTTAAAAGCTTTATTAATTTATATTCTTGTATAAATAATCTGTAATCTTTGGTTTAGAGAGTCTAGAAGGAGAGAGAAGTTGCTGCTGTGTTCTAGTTTGAATAACTCCTTTTTGGACCATGGGAGTAGATGGTAGACACAGGATGCTTGACTCTCCAGTGCAGCCACACTGAACTTGCAATCACTGCAGAGGTGCCATCTGTCAGGTTGCATGGAGATACAAACTTTGTCTGAATTCTCTAAGGGTGAAGGGTGAGCATAAACATTTTATTTCTGTCCACAGTTAGTCAAGGGCCTGACTCCATCTTAACAATGCTTGCTGTGCATGGCAACCCTCTACACTGTCTGCCCTCAGAAGCAGGGGACTCCAGCTTCAAAGTGCAAAGGAGACAAAGGAGAGCAGTGGCTGCAGGCAGCAATGGGAACCAGCAAATGCCAGGATGCTGAGAACATGGAATGTGACACTTATTAGGTCTTCTGCACGTGATGAGCTGGTTAAACGCAAGATGACAGGTGCTGGGTGCACCCCAGTGAGGTGATCACTGGAATCTTCACTTCTGCAGATAAATAACCTGTGCTCTTTAGCAAGTCTTCAGAGTTGTTATATGCCTAGTCCTTGCTCAACTGGAAATTATTTGAAAGCTCAGCCCTCAGAGGTGAACTTGACGCAGTAAGGCAGTTGTGACAGTGGCCCATTAGCAAACAATGTCCCTTTGCTTCTCAGCTTCCTCTTTCCCCAGAGGAATCTTTTTCCCAACAAGTCTCCCTTCAAAACTATGTCCTATCTCCCTTATTTACTCAGCGCATTGAATTTAGCCAACATTTTGGAGAAGAACAGGGTGATTTGATTCACTCATAGTGTAAATGCCTAGTGACCTCAACTCTCCTAAGGATATTAGCCTCTTAAGAGATCCTGCAGTTTAGTATCTAGTGAAATAAAGAAATGTGGACACCCTGAGGCACCCAGTCTTTTCCCCTTAATTCTAGACACAACTGAATGTATAATATATCATTTTCATGCTTTGCAGTCCTCTTTATATTCTCAAGATTCATATTTAAAAGGCACTATCTTGGTTACTTTTCTCTCATTTCTGAGACCAAATACCTGACACCCAGAATGAAGGAAGGAAAGGTTTATTTAGCTCACAGTTTGTGAAGGTTTCAGTCCATACTCAGCTGGCTCCAAGACAGGATGGCACATGGCAGAGGGCAACAGTTCATGGCACCAGAAAATTGCAAAAGCAACAAAAGCAAAAAGGAAGAAGGCACAGGGGCAAGATGCTTTCCTTCCCTTATACTGTATTCATGCCCCAGACTGGGTATAGCACTCACACCTATAATCCCGGCATTGGATCATGGGTCAGTCAAAAACTCCAGAAGCCACGCTATGACTGCATAAGGATTTGGGGAGACATCGACACAAAGCATCACATGCACATACAAAACCACTTGCAAAATTAAGTTGCTGGAGAATATAACTGCATCTCATTTAGGAAGAATACACAGAGAAATCTTTTAGTTAACCACTGTTGCCAAAAAGGTATAGAACTGGTAAGTGGAAAAACTGCAAGTACCTATCTGAAACTCAGCAGAAACAGATGTCTCCCTACCTATGCTTTTTGGTGCAAATGTGATCTCTCCACCCATAATACTTTCAGTTCCATAATTAAATTCAGTTGCATTGTTAATGTACTGTTGACATTAACTTGTGTCTCATATACACAAGACTGGGAATACACATATGTTAACTTAAAACAGCTGTTTGCAAAATTACTACAACATGGCCAATACTTCTTTTAACCATTATGTCCTTCTATTTAAACATGCTTCGCTTCCATAAATACTTATTATGTATAAAAGTAAAGGAAGATTTTATGACATAAAAATGAATTTTGATGTTACATTAATATTGTGCTTGACAATAGTATGGTAGGAAAAAAGCTAGTAGAAGTACTTCCTTAGGTCTGAAGTCACGCCCCATTGGAATATACGCCGGCAAGGGAGGGCCTGAATGGACATCTTCCCCCATGCTTTAGGCACAGTTGCTGATAGCGCTGAATGAGACTATCAGTGCAGTTTCTAACCATAACTGTCTAATCTTGATGTGAAAATGGCAGAATTTTGGGTGTAAGTTATGTGATGCCCCTTGCTTACTCAGCTTTGTGACTGGCTAGCTAATGCCTGAAATTCCACAACTGAGAATGTTTAACTCTGCCCTCTCTTAAAACTTCATTCTCTGTAATGCACTTGAGGTATGAGGTCTGATTATTTCTTTAGAGCTGGACATGACTTCATCAAAGCCCTTCCAGTTTTGCTAGAGGCAGAGTAGAGAAAGTGTCCATTTCTGCTGAGATAACAATGCATTGGGACACAGCAAAGAGGAGATCTGAGCACCTTGTACCTACATGATTTGCAAACCTTAGGCACCATCAGCATCTTGTGCTCCCAGCAGCCTCCGCATCCAGATGAGGCAGAGCTTCCCTGCTTCCCTGACTCCCATCTTCGCCAACTACCACTGCAGTCCTCAGGCACAATGAAAACACACACCTGGTACTTGCTAAGGGAGGTTTTAACAAGTGATGCTGCTATTTTCAACATAAAGCTTTGTTAAAGCCTTTTAGCAAGTTCTGATTTGAACACAGTTTCTAACCCTAGGAAATGCTAACATTTATTAGAACTCTTTTTTTCATTTCATAAAAATTCATTACATTTTTCCAATGTTAAGAAACTAATTTATTATTTAGAACAAAATAATCCTAAATGAAAGAAACCAGCCACAAAACCCCACATACTGTATAATTCCATTTATAAGTAACAATCCAGGACAGGCAAAGCTATAGACAGAAAGTAGGTCAGTGCTCGTCTGGATTTGGGAAGCAGAGGAGGAGCAAGGTAAAGAATCGCGACTATGTGTTCCAAAGAAGAGATAAAAAGGCTCTAACTTGAGGCTACTGTAAGTTGAAATATATGAAAACCGCTGAATTGTACACTTTAAAAGAGTAAACTTTATTGTAGGTAACTTGTATTATCAATAAGGCAGCTAAAAATCAGAAATAAGAACAATACAACAAGAAGAAACCATCTCTTCCTTGTGGAGTTTACGTTTTAGAGGGCACAAGCTTAAGCGGACAGAAAGAAATCAAAGTGGCGCGAGGGGCAGGCAGAGTGTGCCAAGGAAACGTGAAGAAAGGAGACTTCACTCAGTAGTGAGAGAACCACAGATCAGTCCCTGCCGAGACAGCAGCTAACGAGAAGAACCGAGCAGGGAGGAGCCAGACAGCACAGGACTTGCCGAGTCCTTGCTCTGTGTAAAGCAGTGCAGGGCAGAAAGATGAATGGACCGATCCCGAGCCTTGAGCAGCTCAGTTTGGTGAGGCAGAACATAGAGAAGTGGCTATAAATAAGGATATTCGGTGACAGCGCAGTGGTAGACACAGGGACATGGAAGTCACAAAAAGAGAAAGCGTGAAGTGGCAAATCAGGTAGAAGCCAAAGGAAAATTAGCTCGGGGGTTGAAAAGTGGGCCATCGAGCCGGGACCTTGCCAGGTGCTTTCCACCCCGTGCTGCCCTCTGTCAGCCTCAGTTCTGACAGAGGTTCTATTCTGTTCCCGCTGCTCCTGGTGGCTTTGCCATTGTGAGAGTCACGTGAAATCAGAGACACTCAGGGAAGCTGTGAGTAGATGGGGGCAGCGAGGTAGGCAGGGTCTCTGCTAAGCCCGGCTCCACAGATTGGCTTTATCAACCCATGCATCTTCAGAAGAGCACAACTGCCCAGATCTCCTTTTCTTGTGTTCTTTATAGTTGTAAAAGTTGCAGCCCTTGTTACTCTGTAGGCCAACCATTCTCAGGATCATCCGACCTCTGCATCTTCCAACAGTTCAGTCACTGTCACCTCTCAAGAGAAGCCTGGGAGTCACCGCCCTGACATCCCTTCCCAGCTCTGCCACTGCTTGGCCTAGGCCTGGGATCACCTTCTCCACGTGTTTAGACAAGCACCTGGAGATATATAACCTGTTATTCTAAAGGTTCTGCCTACTGCTATAAATCAAAAAATAAGAGGAGTGGCTTTTAAAAACTAATGCAATGGCTATAAGATTGTTTGGTACTTCTCTATTATTTGTTTCATTGTGAAGGTTCAAATGTATATGCACACAATGTGTAAATATTTTATATAAACACACAAATGTGTAGTGTATATAGGAGTATGCATGTGCTTCTGCTGAAATAATCAAGAATTCCTGTTTTCAAGTTCCTTATTTGGGGCACACTCTTGCCAGACACAAGGCAAAGGAGGCTTGGCTTTACCTCAACAATTTTGACTTTCTTGTCTACAGAAGCAACATAACCATTCCCTTCTCAGTAGTGAAGGGCAGGCATTTATTTTCACTGTATTTGGTAACAGTTTATTAAAGATGACTGCCCAGGGATGCTTCCATTGGAAGAGAAATTGACTTCAAGGAAGACAATACTTCAAAGACTTACAACGATGCCAGGAAACATAAAAACACCACCTAAGCCAATCACTCACTTAAGATTACCCACTCTTCTGGGTAAACCGGAACATGAGATACAATGTCTGTATCAGCCCCATCTCATAATGAATAAATGATTTATGCAAAGTATCAACTTATTTGTGGGACTGGTGGCCAAGACAGAGCTCTGAGTGTTTACAAATGACATGGCTCTGGAAACTCTGTCTTACTGAAATCATTCCTGTTCTTGGCAGGAATAAATTGTACTAAGGCTTGTATCCACACCCTTCAAAAACATTTTCTGCATAGAAAATGTATTCATCAATATGGGTATTCTTTTTTAGGCAAGTAAGAACAAATATCAGGTCTTCTGTAGTATGTATGAACATGTGCTAGAAATCAATGGATACAAATCTGGGTTAGTGGATGACTAAATTCCTTTTAAGCTACAAAGGTGTTTCAATTCCCTCCATACTCTATTTGTAATTCAGACCAAATTTTATCTCATAAGTATAGAAAGTAGCTGCAAACAATTTCATGTTCTTCCAATGATATAGGCAATGATTTTTAACAAAAGGCTCATAAATTTTTTTTACCATACTGTAAAACTAGAGAGCTCATGCCCATTAAGACATATTCTTCGTGTTATATGTAATTAAGGCAAGGAGAACGTAAAGCATAAGCTTTGAAATATATCTTGTATTACATATTAAATACACACAAAAATACTGCTTAAGTTCTACTTCAAAGGTAAGGACCAGTGGGAGTTGTCCTAGTGGATGAATGATTCCCAGGTGAAAACCAACGATGTCAGTAAAAAATGGGTTGTCATGTCAGGTTTTCCAGAGAATACACTACAGTGATGACTAGGGCACATTTTCTGTGTTTCCTGGTAATAAACAGTAAATACATTATTAGAGGCACACTCATCAGCTATTTTGGGCTCATGAAGTATTTAAAATTATTTATTTTGTTTTTTCCCGTTTCCAATTCATTTATAAGTTAATTACCGCACATAGACATTAACAGCCAGATTAACTGGCCAAAAAGTATAAAACACCTAGACAATTATAAAAAGTCAAAGATTTCTCTTTCTCCTTCTTTTTCTTTTTTATCAATGGGCAATCAGATCCTCCAAAGTAACTTATATGTTAAGAACAAAGTTTGAAGTTATAGCCAGGATCTGTTGAAATAGCTGGAAAGTGCTCAGAAGTCTTTCTCCTAGAATGAAGGCCTATGGCATCCTTTAAATTCTCCTCTGACTGTGTTGGTCCTGATGGACCACTAACCTGGGTTACTTTTGATTCAGTATTGGTATTTTATATCATTTTCTCATGTAGTTACTGAAAGGAGACACAAGAATTCTGAAACCCAGACCTTCATCTTCATAGGAAAGAAAACCTCCTGGAGAACAAAGAAATTTTTACATCTAAATGGTAATTAGCAGATATATATGTATATTATAAGTTATATCATATATGACCTTTATTTTAATGTTTTTAACTTTTTTCTAGTATCCAAGGATAATTCATGATTAAATTTTTAAAATATGCAAATTATGGGCCAAATAAAAAATGAGAGACTTTAAAGAAAATGCCCAACTTGATGCCATGCATTTCAATTTCAGCTTGTAGATTCTAAGCAAATTTTATTATAAAAAGAAAGTAAATACAATTAAATAAAATATACAAATGTATAATATACATCACTGTTAAATCATCTAGCTTAATTCTAAAAGCTGCATCAAACTGATGCATTTCACCAGCCAACCATAAGATAACAAAAACTCCCTATGTAGCCGAGATTCAGATGAACACATTTTATATCTATGAAACTATAGTTTTTGATTTTCATGCACCTATAATCAGTTGCAATTACTTTGCTTTCAAATACGGTATATCTAGTTGTTATAATGGATTTCATATAAGCTACTTTTTCCTGTGACAAGAAGTAGATTTTTTATCCCATGTAATGAAAAAAATAACATGCTGTTACACATAAATCATCTAAGGAAATAACTTGGTTACAGATATTAAATGTCTGCTCATAACATAATCACAATGCAGTACTTTTCCCAGTTGTATCACACAGTCAGAAAAAGTCCTTAGAAACTAAATGAAAACAGTTATTTTGCGGAATGCTACAGACTTGTGCTAAAATGCCAGCGAGCATAAATCGAACTCTAAACCCAATCTACCTAAATATTCCCACTTCATAGAAATCCTTTCATAATATTTTCTCTTAATGGTGTTCTTTTCCTCTCATTAGTTGTGTTTAGGTAATTATGCTGACAGATTTATAGAATATACTCATACTAAGTTTTAAGAATTAGTATTTCAGTTGTGTACTAAAGCATAGTGATCTGACATTTAATAGAGCAATAAAACACATTTTTTATATTTCAGGGAACATGAAGCAAACAAGCAGAGCACCGTTTTAGGACTGCACGGTCCATATCAGCTAGAAAAGACACAAGTCCACAGCCCCTTACAAGTGGGTGAATCATCACAGAAATATGGAAGTTGATAATAGCAGTTACTGCAGCGATAAAAACGCGCTAAAAGGCTCTCTGACGGTATGAAGCTTTGGAAACCTTGCCAAACACAATCTCTTTTGCAGGAGCTTGCAGTACCCTGTTGGATTTCGTAGGTCTTTGGGGATTTCTGACAACTTCCGGTTCATGCCTTTAAGCTAAAATGGTCTATCAAAATGCCTTCCTTTCCAAGAGTAATCACAGGCACTGGAACTTTAAATATACATTTTTGGGGAAAAAAACACATGGTTAGTCCTCAATCCAAACAAAATGGTGGAATCTGGTGTACTATTATTTTGTACTTGCATACATGTTTCCTAAGGTATTAACTCAGCTTTAAGTTATGAGTGAGTTTAGTTGTGTTTATTTGACTATATTATCCATTGATTTTGATGATGTTTTTGTATTTTTGAAAGATGAAAATTCAGAGAAAAAATTTAGAGGATGGTTTCAGTATTTGTTTAAACAAAGGACACCATAAGACAATATTTAATAAGATCTTAACCTAGAGTATTTACCTAGGCTCTTAACCTTATTACTGTATTAAACACCTCCACCTTTTCCATGCCAAAGCTTTGCAGCTTAGAAATAACTCTTACTAACATGTAATTTTTGATCCATTTCAGTACCTCTTCTTGGAATCTTTTGATGAAATGGAACTAAAAGAAGGAGCTTCTGATGCACAATAATAATCCCCCCTCACTTCACTAATTTCACTGGGACTATTTCCAGTAATTGCTTCCAATACTTTCTAAGTAGTCATGTTCTGTAGAGAAGAATTCTAGGCACACAAGCAACTAACATTAAAAAGGCCAAATCACTCAAATGTGAACCAATCCACCAAGAAATGGTGAGCTCTTCTTTTTCAGATGTCTTACAAGATCTTATTTGTCTACTGGCGAAAAGTACATTGTGCCTTTAAACACACACACCCACACCCACACGCACATACTCCACAGTGTCAACAATAATACTTGGAAATGTTTACGCAGTTATTCTTGACTTTTAGTAAGATAAATGTTTTCTTAAGTTTAGTTTAGTTTGGATTGGATACTGATCAATTCTTACCAAAAATAATACACTTCCTGTAACTTTCACACCTAAAAATATTCTAACATGCCTCCTCTTATTTCCTTTCCACTCATATTAGGAACTTGCTCAGTATATACCAATACATGTGTGTATACATAAGCATGCAACATTTCCCCAAAGTCAAATAAAATGTAATTTCTTCAATTAAGAAATAATTAAAATGCTTCCTTGAAATTCAGTGCCTTATCTTAAAAAAAAACTTGTCACTACAGTATGTTCAAAAGCTTTGATCACTGTACAGCAGAGATTTCATCTGATCATACACTTACAGAATATCACAGTTGGAAAGAACTATATAATTAATCCTATTTAATCACACACCAATACTTAAATGCACGTAATAATATCCCTGTCAAGGGGTCACTGTTTTTATGGTTGTATACCTGTAGTCAAAAGGAAAAAAGATACTTTCTGAACACGGATTATAATTAGCAAAACATTTATTAATAATATCATTACAATTGCTTTCAAAATTATTATTACTTCAATAGTGAAGAGGTAAATGCGAGACTAACCTCTGTCTGATGTTTGTTACAATTAGATTAACAGTAAATTATAAGAAATACACACTGACTATAATACTGATATAGAACATAATATGCCTTAAAACATGATAAGATGGCTGCATAAATTGGTAACATTTTATACCATTAAAAATCTCTGAAAACTTAAAAATGATGCATTTAGTTGTATAACTAGAAAAATCTTTCATTTTTAAGTAATTCTGTACCATTGTTTCAAAAATACCTATCATTGGAAAATATATACATATAATGTTTATATCAAACAGTATTTGCTTTTAAATATAATTTAAGACATTTAAATATACATTCATGTCTATGTTCATATAAAAATATATATAAAAATAGAGTATTTGAAGGAATTGGGTACTCAAACTAAAGAATTGATCATTCAATATAGTTTCATTTTTGTATGATAATGAAATTGAGGTATTTGTATACTTAGTACTACTTCAGTTATACATTGAATAAACCTATCATCTTTTTTCTCAAAAGAAAAATAATCCTTCAAATGCTATTGTAACAATAGCTTCTCTCACAGAAAAGCATTTGTATAGTAATTTATCATTTTGAAACTAAAGAGATAAAAGTTTTCAATATTTGACTTAAATGTTTACATGTATGCCACAGTTTTAATAAAAGTTTTTATGCCTTTTCTAAATTTGGACTAGATTCAGTTCCTCAAGAAAATAAAAATATAGATGGTAACTATAGCACTATTTATAGATATATGTAAGTGTTTTACGCTTATGCACTGAGACTATGTAATCCTTCACAAAATATTTACATAAAATGTGGTTGTAACCTTACATTACATAGGCCCATAATGGCAAACAAAAGCTTTATTAAGTAATATCATCAAGAAGACCAGGTGCAGTGGCATGTCTATAACACCAGCACTCAGGAGGCTGAGGCAGGAGGATCACTGCGAGTTTGAGAATAGTGATAAATGAAGAACTACATTTTGATCCTCACTTCAATAATATGTATTTCATCAATTTAGATTGCAGCTGTCCTTCAGCATTCACGGGCAGGACAGGAGGGAATGTTTATGAAAAGCACAAGAAGTGCGTAATTAAATACACTGGGGTTTTTTTTGTTTTTTTGTTGTTTTTTTTGGTTTTTGTTTTTGTCTTTTTGAGACAGGGTCTGGCTATGCAGTTCAGGCTGGCCTTGAGCTCACTTTGTAGTCCAGGCTGGTGTCAAACCGACAGCCTCAGCCTCCAGAGTGCTGGGATTACAGGCATGCACCACCATTCCTGGCTTTAAATATACTGATCTTTTAACTGTAAAAGATCTCACTTTCTCTCTTTCTTGTAGAATCTTTTCAAATTCCCTCGGGAGCATCATTTCTGTTCCTTTCCTTTGAACTATAACATTTAAAAAATATGAAAAGAAATGTTTTTCATAAGCATTAGATCCACAAATTTATGCTAAGCCACCATAACTACCATATTTTCTCCTAGTGAAAGACATAAGTATAATCCCGACTTGCAAGTGGAATGTAATCGCTTCTTTGCTTTCTTTTTCTTTCTCCCCCAGTACTGGGGATCGAACTCAGGACCTTGTGCTTGCCAGGCAGGCACTTATTCCACTGAGCTGTATCCCCAGCCCTGTTTCTTTACTTTCTTAATATTAGTGTACTATAGAGAAGATAACACAATACTAAACAGCATTATCTTCTTTCCCATATAATTCAAGTGTCTATATTTCTGTTTGTTATCACAATGCAATTCTTGGCCCACAGTGGTCCTAGTTCATATTTCAAGTAATCTTTTCCCTAGTTGTCTTTCACTCTGAAACCAACTAATTGTTCAAGTTCAAATATTAATTTTGTAAGGCTATAGGAGATAAGTGTTATTAATGCTTTGTTGTAGCTAAGCATGTATTGATGTGCATGTATGTGCTCATGTGCACAAGCCTGGGCTCACTCCAAAGTACACATGAGACACACTGGGTCATAGATCATCACCCCGGTGAGTGGCTTGTCTATAACTCCAAGTGCGGTTCTCTTTCATGAAGTCTATGTGACCCTTCCACTGGCACACATCCTGCTGAGCAAGATTTCAGAACAAACCTGATTTATTGGACCTTGGACATGATATGGTGATTCAAAATTGATTATAAAGTCTCGCTCATGTAGTTTGCTTTGACTGCTAAAATATTTTCCCACGATATGATTCTTCGATCTTTTCATCTTAATGAAGTGATGTTCTTTGGATAACTTTGATCTCACTACCTGCAAATAAAGAGCAAGAAAAGAATGAGACAAAGTCAAGGACAATGTTGAGACCTGCGGAGATCAATACAACTAACTCTCAAACTTGAATGCGTCTCTGCCACACAGATGTTGCCAAAGGGCACAAATATGATTTACATCATCAAAAACCAAGGTAATTTATGTTTCAAAAAACTAAAGTCCTGTAACTTTTCTACCTCAGTGCAAGTGTTGCACATGCACCTAAGAAACTGTCTCGGATGATGTCTCCACCACTGTACTAAGCTTGTGTGTGTGTGTGTGTTTAGGTGAGACACACTGATCTGTAGTTTGATGTTGTAGCAGAACACAGAACCATTGCTGTGCCTCTGCCAGATCCCTGATTTACACATGGAACGTATGCATAGAATGGCAAACAAAGCTATTTGCAGAGAAAAAAATATTTTTCTATTGCAGATACTTAAAGTGACACCGATACAGTTTGTGGTTTAACTACTCTGGGTACTTAGTATATTATACAATGTTCATTGAGCCTTTACTAAGCTGACAACTTCGTGTATTTGTAGGTACATATATAGCTGTGGTTTAAATTTCTTTTTCACATAGGCATTATTCTAAAGCACTCACAATGTGCATGAGGGCTTACAATAAAGAGGTTTTGCTTTTCGCAGTTTCCCCCCCTCAGGCACTCAATTACACCTTTTTACATGGCACGCTTTCGTGTTTATATGTGAGTAATTCATTCGACAAAACATTGTCCTGATAGAAGCCTATAATTCTCAGTTTTAATTGAACAGAACTCCATTCATCAACCCCAAAGAGTAGGGGAGGGTGGTAATGATCCAGAGAGAGACTGGAGGGCAGTTAGGAAACAGCACAAGGAGGAAAAAAGAGAAAATACCGCTAATGATATTTTGGGTGACTTAAAAGTGAAGAGCAGGGCTGGGGATGTAGCTCAGCGGCACAGCGCCTGCCTGGCAGGTGCAAGGTCATTAGTTTGATTCCCAGTACAAAACAAAACAAAACAAAACAAAACTGAATAGCAAATCTTTTTTTTTTTTTTTTTTTTGGTACCAGTAATCAGACTCAGGGCCTTGTGCTTGCCAGGCAGGCGCTTGTGCCACTGAGCTATCTCCCCGGCCCTGAATAGCAAATCATGAACCCAGTAATTTTAATGTTGGAATGTTTTAACTGTAAAACACACTCTTCTGCCAACACCTGGGCACAATAAACCATTATTGATGACTAATGAAGTAATACCAGGTCACATAAATTTTTCTTATACTTTTTAGTGCTATGTAATGATTTAGTTACACAATTTTTGATTCCATACAAGACAATGAAAGTAGTTCAAAAAAATGGAGCATCTGAACAAAATCACACGCAATGTATTTAGGAGGTGAGTATTTTTAGCTACATTGTGAGTGAACATGATCCATTTTGACAACTACTTGAATAGAAAGTCTGTAACGATATACATCAAAACGCTAATAGGATTGACTTTTTAGTGAAGGATTTCAGGCGACTTTACCCATATTTTGTAACTCTTGATCTTGACTTTTTCCTTCTGGCATAATCCATATACATTACTTTATGAAAATAAAAATATTGAAGTTATTAGCATTTTGAATGAAAAAGATAACAGAAATGTACTTTCAAACCAATTACACCTTTCTACCCCAAAGAAATGAATTGCTTTCCTGTCACTCTGGGAGGTGGTTTTTCCTGACCAGGCTCTTGGATCAAGTGAATCTTAGGAAGGGCGGTGAAATCAGCAAGCTGCACTAAGAATCTCAGGGACTACCATTTAGAGCGCAGTGTGCCATCAGCCATCCATCGGTACTGTCCTGACCCCAGGGTGGCCAGTTCCGCTCACGAACAGTTCTTTTCACCTCTATTCGGTCGGACGGTAACTCCCAGTGTAACAGGCGGGACAGGTGCACAATGTGCTCCTGAAGGTTTGGCCTATTTTAGAGGAGGTTTGTACTCACTCAAGATTAGTGCACAATTAGTGCACTGGTACCATGGAAGTTTACTGAAGAAAATACATAAGTGTAAGTACAATATTCAACCCTAAATTAATATTATTCCAGAGTTCTGAAGGCAAAAACGGTCACTTTTGCTTATGTAATGTTGATTTAAGTTCTGCCTTTTGCACTTGCTCGATGGTTGGCATACTAGTAACATATAAAATAGAAAATGAAAAAATGTTTAAACATTATTTTAATATTTGGTATGATTTCAAGATTGAGTTTAATGTTACCTCACACATGTTGTGTAATGCTAGGGTGATAGTCTTAAATAAAATTTATATCTATGACCCTAAAATATATACCACAGTGTTTGCTGAAGTGCAGAGTGTTCACTGAAGAAGGAGTACTGACATTTTGCCAGATCTCAGTGGGGAGGTGGATAATTTATTTCTATTTTTAGAGCTCAGTATTGATCTCTGAGAAAGATTAGAGGACAGAGTCTCCCCCAGTTTCTGAAGCCAAGCTAATGCTTCCCAAAGTGCTAATACATCTGCTATGCTATTTGAGATGGACTCTTACACAGCCTTGTTAGTGACTGGACAACATACCTATGCCACTGTGCCACTTTGTGGCTTTCTTTGAAAATAATTATGCAGGAAATAATTAAAGTTATTTTCCTGATTCCTTTGCTAAATCTCTATTATCTTGATACTGAATCCAGAAAGCTGCCAAATCTATGAATTATTTCAATTTTACTTGTCAAAATATAGATAGTAAAAGCCCCCCCATAATGCTATTATGCAGTTAAATCTAGGAGCACCTTAAAATCTAGTAGTATTGTGCACTGTACTGTTAGCACATACAAGTCATTTCAAGAATGAAAACTGCTTTAAGATTATGAGATACTGGGCTGGGGATATAGCTCAGAGACACAAGCACCTGCCTGGCAAGAGCAAGGTCCTGAGTTTGATTCCTGATACCAAAAACACACCAAGATTATGAGATATTTCATTCCAGGATATTAGCAGAGAATTATGTGATATTATATGACTGATTACCATGAGACTCTCAAGTGTAAAGCTGATGCTTACAAATTATAAAGTTTTTCTACAACCTATGAATAATTAATTTAAACGCTTAAAAACATCCCATTACAATACAAAACTTCACTAAATTCAATATTGAGATGCAGGTGACGAGCACATCAGAGGTTCAGTGAGACATAAAACACTACATGAATAAATGCCATGCTTGTACAAACACATACCATGTCAAAGCGTCCTTCATGATTACAGTACTATTTCAATGGTAAGCAGCAGGATGTGGGAAGAACTAGACAAATTCTACAATTTGTCCTGAGAAGTAATGTAAGAAAATAATTGAAACCATTTGAGACAGATAAAAAATGATAATAAGGGGGCCTTTAAATACTAGCCACTGA
>PVLD010003489.1:0-141765 GCA_004027595.1 Dinomys branickii | reverse complement strand
GATCATAGTGTGTGGTGCTGGATCATGGTTTGTGATACTGGATCATGGTGTGTGTTGCTGGATCATGGTGTGTGCTGTTGGATCATGGGTGTGTGACACTGGATCGTGGTGTGTGGTGCTGGATCATGGTGTGTGGTGCTGGATCATAGTGTGTGGTGCTGGATCATGGTTTGTGATACTGGATCATGGTGTGTGCTGTTGGATCATGGGTGTGCGACGCTGGATCGTGGTGTGTGGTGCTGGATCATGGTTTGTGATACTGGATCATGGTGTGTGGTGCTGGATCCTGGGTGTGTGACGCTGGATCCTGGGTGTGTGACGCTGGATCACGGTGTGTGGTGCTGGATCCTGGGTGTGTGACACTGGATCCTGGGTGTGTGACGCTGGATCATGGTGTGTGGTGCTGGATCCTGGGTGTGTGTTGCTGGATCATGGTGTGTGGTGCTGGATCCTGGGTGTGTGTTGCTGGATCATGGTGTGTGCTGTTGGATCCTGGGTGTGCGACACTGGATCCTGGGTGTGCGACACTGGATCCTGGGTGTGCGACACTGGATCACGGTGTGTGGTGCTGGATTAGCCCGCGGATGGGTTTACATCTGGGTGTGATGTTGGGAGGTGAAGCCTGGTGGGAAGAGCTGGGCCGCTGTGCGTGTGGCCTGGAGATACCGATACCTGTGTACGTCTGTATCGGTATCGGTACCTTTCTCTCTCTCCCCCCTCCCTTGAGGGCTCCTTGCTTCCCGCCAACCATGTCCTGGCTGTTTCGCCTCTGCGATACCCCTTTGCCATTCTTCCCCGCCTTGCAGCCAGCTGAGTATGGACTGAAACCTCTACACGCTGTGAGCTACAGTAAATCTTTACTCCTTAGCTAGTGGGTGTTGGGTATTTTGTTCCTACAGTGTTATTTTGCTGGATCAGTCCTCCTGCAGGGAGGTTGCTCCTCACAGGAGCCTGAACTCAGGAGGCTGGAGCTCACTGCTGACCTGCTGGGGCCTTGAGCAGGACCCCATCCCTCCTCAGGCCTCAGTTTCTCATCCTGCTACTCCCAGCAGGCTTGCCCATGATTGGGCTCAGATGCTTGGTGAGCACTGCTGCCCTATAGAGACAAAAACTGTGTGCCTAGAAGTGTGTTTCCCATGCCAGGTTGCTGCAGGGACAGAGGACACCCGCCTTCAAGCTGGATGACTTCCAGTTGTGTGCCTTTGGGTCATGGGACCTTTTCTCTACCAGTAACTGCTAAGTGTACCCTGTCTTGGTGGTGGTGGGGTTCTCGATAGTTGTGACATGGGGAGGCAGTGCTAAACTCATAAGGTTCAGAGGCAGCTTATCCATCTGGATGGAAGGGGCTGTGTGATCTCCATCTTTGTGGGGACAGACCTCAGTGTCTCCTTTTTTATTTTTATTTGTATTTATTATTTAGGTTTTTTTTTTCTTTGAGAAATGAGCTCCAGAAATGAGTCTCACTATGTATTTCAAGCTGGCCTTGGACTGACTTTGTAACCCAGGCTGGCCTTAGACTCACAGTGATCCTCCTGTCTCAGCCTCCTGAATGCTGAGATCACAGACATGTGCCACTACACCCAGCCTGGAGTTCCCCTCTTTAACCTGTAAAAGGTTTGGATGGTAGGGGTTGCTTGACAGGGTCATGTAGTTGGGGTGTATTTTTTTTTTTTTTTTGCCTTGGCAAAATGGCTTTATTAGAGAAAGCCAAGCTTATATAAGATTTATGAGTTAGCACTGGGGCCCTTCTTGCCAAAGGTGGACCCGATGTTGATGAAATGCCAGTTGTTCTGCATCCACTGCTTGGCCAGCCCTGCTTTCTTCTACTGTTTAGCCACCTTGGTAGTCTGACCTCTCACTTTTCCAGCCCGAGCTAGGGAACCATGGAGTTTACCTCTAATCATGCAGCCAGCTACTTCCAGAGTGGGCAGGGCTTCTGAACTCAGGAGTCCCTTAGGGACTGAGGGGCAGTACCTTCTGAACTCAGCTTCTACCTCACACTGGCCTAGGGTGGCTTCATCCTCCAGCAGTTTGCCTGCCAGGAGCATGACTTGATCTTTCGGTGTGATGCCCTCCGGTGAAATCACATGAGCCTTGATCTGGGCGGCCGACTCCTGGCCGGTCACCTCAAAGGTGTACAGGTCCTGGGCACGGACAAAGAGCTGCATGTTGATGACTGAATGTCTGACCCAGCTACCACTGCTGCAAAGACAGAGTCCGGAAAGAGAGGGCCACAGAGTTCAAAGAGGCAAGTTACAGGGGCTGGAGGATGGTACGGGGAGGACCTGCTCCCAGCTTTTTGGCATGGTACTGAGCGTTGGACTAGGGCTGGGGAGAGAACTCACCTGCATAGCACTTTGCAAAGTTGTCCAGCTCAGGGTCCCCCTGGAGAGGCCATTACAGGCTCCTGCTCCAGAGACGCTCTGCAAACAGCACTGGACTAAGTGCTGTGACAGGCGTGACTGTGTGCTTTCCGGCTTTGTGTCCAGCCCCTCCCCAGCACCACTCCTCGGGGAGGGGCTGCTCTCCTTGCTCTCTTCGAAGTCCTCCTTCAGCTTCAGAGGTGAGGAGCAGCTCAGGGCCTTCCTGGCTGGGACGCTGCTCGGAGCTGGACCTCGGCGAAGGCACGGGCCCTCTCTGCCTCCAATATCTCTGCAGGAAGGGCAGGTGGAGCGGGGTGGAGATGGAAGGACCTCCTGACTTAGTCTGCTGTGCAGTGGTGGCTGCTCAGCCCCCTGATGGCTTGGCTCTAGGGGATGGGAACCCTTTTTCCTTGTGCACTGGGGGCCAGCAGCTAACAGCAGGCAGCATCTGCCTGGTGTTTCCCAGGGAGCTGCTGCCTTGAGGGCCAGTGCTCATGAGACCAGGTCCGCGAAGGGCAGCGCAGGCCAGGAGACAGGGTGGGTGTTTGCCTAGCTCTGCTGCGGCATTTTCCCCTGTTGGTTTTTGCAAGGCCTGATAAATAGGCCTCCTCTGGCTGGAGGCCTCCTCCGGGCCTTATCTAGCCCCCAATAACCCTCTGGCCTTGGCTGGAGTTACCAGGGAGCTGCCCGGATGCCACCCCCACCCCGTGGGCAGTTAAGAGTGGGTGGGAGGGGTGACAGTGAATGAATGCCCCTCCTTCTCTAGTGCATTTCTCACTCAACTCAGGGCCACAGGGTTGGGAGGGGTCGAGGGCCCCTCCAGGACTGGGTCCTACCTACGCTGTGACACTGCTGCAGTTCTGGAGCTCATTTCCAGTGACCCCCAAGTCCCACATTTATATCTGCAGCTATTTTGCCAGCCTACCCGGATCACTGAGACAGGTTAAGACAGCCCCTCGGGGTTACAGTTGGGTAAACTGAGTCCTACTTGCACAAGCGAGCATAGCTGCCTTTAGGCCTTGACTTCCAGCCCTGTGCTCTGCCTCCAGCACCAGATGAGGCTCTGCTGGGACATGCTGGGGTCGTCTCTGGCCTGGCCTCGCCTGAGAGCTAAGTGTTGAGCCCAGCCATGTTCCTGCAGGAAGTGGACCCCACTGTTGACCCTAGGCCCCATACGCTGCCCCGGTAGGTGGGACTCAGCCTCTTGCTGCCCACTTCCCACTGTGGCCCTGCACACATGGACCCTGGGTGTCCACAGGCAGGGCTGTGCAAGGCTGAGGGACAGGAGGGGCCCAGAGCTGTCTAGCCTGGAGGGTTCCTCTCTTCCTTCTTGTGCTTGTGTGGGGCACATGAGGGTACCCCACGGGCCTGCTGACCTCATTAGGAAGTGAGGCGATCATGCTCTGGCCTGGCAGGGAGCTAGATAAATGTCCTTGCCCTAGTCTGGCTCGAGGTCCTCACTGGAGCCCTGTGGGTATGGTCCCCTCTACCCCTCCCCTGCTGGGAGGCCCTGTTGTGGCCTGTCTTATAGCTGGAGGCCCGGGCAGGCTCGAAGAGGAAGAACTAGAGGCCTCTCGGGTCCATCCAACCCCACCAGGGAGCTGCTCTGCTGTGAATGTCCAAGCACTTTGAGGGAGAAGGAACAGTTAGGGGTGGTAGGAAGGTCTGGAGGTACCCACAGAATGACTGCTCTGAACAGTAACCTGAACTGCGGTGGCGGATGGTCAGGGACAGGGCAGGATGCCCAGAGTCAAGTGTGCTGAGGACAGGGTATTTGATCCGGACAACGTCTCATGCCCAGGCCAGAAGCCTTCGGTCCTTCTCTGCTCGATTTCCTTCGGGATTCACAAGTATGCACGCTCACAGCTCATGGAGACCCTGCTGGGGACTAAAGAAGGTAAGGCTGCCTCACCTGACCTCTGCCCTCCCTCCCCAGCCCTGCTGTGCTCCCCAACAACTGCGGGGGCGGTGAGTGCTGGGGCAGGTGTGGCGGCTCCTGCCAGCCCTGAGGTGGCCATCCTGATGGGTTGGGCAGACTGAGGCTGCGAGCTGGTGGCCTCTGTGTGCTTGCAGTCCGGGCAGACCTTACAGGACAGGGCTGCGTGCTGTTAACAGCACCATCAGCCGGGCTCCTGTCAGCAGCACTGAAGGAGACTGCAGCCCTATACGGGGGTCACTGCCTCCCCTCACCAGCCCAAGCTTCCAGTGTCAGGTCAGCAGCCGCACAGTGAAGCCTCGCCCGCGTGCTTGTTTTAACTTTCACGACTGCGACTTCATGTGAGCTCGATGCCCCTCTGCCTGACATGCCCAGGTCCTCTGGGTTACACCTGGGCCTGGCTAGGCTCCACACCTGGTCCTGCTCAGTGCGGCCTGTGGGCTCCTGGCCCTTCCAGTCCCAGCCCAGTGCCAACAGCTGTGCTGGACTTTGAGCCTGGGCCATGGCTGGGCCAGGCAGAGGGCGGCTCCAGCATAGACCACACTAACCTTTGGCAGCACCCCGAATGCAGATGGGGTGGCAGTGGAGAGCTTGCCATGGAAGCTGGGCCCCTCGTGGGTGGGGGTGGGAGGGCAAGGGCCGCCCCAGAGAGACGGCGCACGGCACAGCTTGTAACAGGCGGTGACTCACTGCCCACCCAGCCATAAAGTTGGGGTGGTGACTCAGCACCCCAGTTGTTCGCTAGTCTTTGTCCTTACTGCACCCCTCTCCACAGCTGAGCCCAGCAGAGCTCCTCTGGTAGAGGGCAGCCTGGGTCTGCTCAGAAACCAACAAACAGTTCCCCAGTCCCACTCATTGGTGCTGCAGGGGAAACTGAGGCCTGCAGGAGCCAGGATCAAAGCCAGAGCTTCAGCAGAATGCCCTGGCCACCTGCCCCTCACCCACAGGGCAGGGCATGTGGGTGCCAGTGCAGGGCCACAGTGCCATCCAGGGCTGCTCCAGCAGCAGGCAGCAGGTGTCCCTGGTGTGACCCTGCCCTCACACCAGCTTCCTTCTGCAGCTCTAGGCGATCACAACCTGGCCAACCTGGCCGGACACCCACTCCATCATCACCGCTGGGGAGACCGAGTCCTGGGGTGCCAGGGGCATCATAGCCCAAGAGCTGCACCTTCTCTGCAGCCTCATCAGAAAGCAAGGCCAGGAGCCTGGTGCCCCCCGGTAGAGGCCTAGCGATTCCTGCACCCCTCCCCATTAGGTAAAGGACCATTAGTTAAAGCACTTTGGGTCCTGTGCCCCTCTGCTCAGCCTGGGACGGCTGCCCCATCCTCTCCTGAGGGGCCGCATCTGGACCCCCACTCGTGTTGAGTGCCCTCCTTGCTTCTCTCTCTTGGCAGGCTCCTCCTTGCTCAGTGCCCATCCCCAGGTCCATCCCTCTTTGGAGCCTCCCCGGGCCCTGGGCTTCTGCCTGGGCCTTGCTGAGCCTGTGCCTGCCCAGCGCTGTGCTTCTCTGGCCAGTGAGAGTCAGCAGCGGGGACTTACTAGGGCAGTGGCATCAGGGCAGGGCTCTGTAGGCTGAGTTTTCCGGGAGAAGCATCCTATGAGCAGGGCCTGGGTACTGGGCCCGTTCTTAGGATGTGCATGCTTGAAGTGCCCCAGCCCCAGAGGTTGCAAGGTGGAACCAGGAAAACTCTGATTCTCTGGTGGATGCGAGGCCCTTGGAAGCCTGGGCCTGCTGTGTGCCAGGTACTGGGGACATAGGGATGGCACCTGTCCTCACTGGCTTACAGGAGGGGAAAGGGGTTGATGAGGAAACTGGGATGGGTGGTGAGAAGGCCTTGAGGGGTAGGGGCCCAGGGGAGATGACATTGGCATGGGGAATGAACAAGAAGAGGCCATGATGGGCAGAGCTGGGGCAGGTGGCTATGCAGAGAACACATGCAAAGGTCCTGGGGTGGGAAAGAGTCTGCTGTGTAAAGGAAAGGGGCTAAAAAGAGGCTACAGGTTCACGTTTGGAGGGGGCTGGAGGAACAGGATGGAAGGGCTAGGTCCCATAGGGCTGTGCAGGTTCCACAAGGAGACAGGTGTACCTACATGTTCCAGGTCAGGACTGTGGAGTCTGCCTTCCTGTGTGCTGTCTGGGCAGCCTCCGGATCCCTCTCTGCCCCTTTGAAGGCCAGCCTGGTCCTGGGCTGCACCAGCCAGGCAGATGAGGCCCCACCCTCCTATCTGCTGTAACGAAGCTCTACAGCAGGAGAGGCCTGGTCAGTGTAGGGGGATTGAGTGCTCTTGGGTGTGTCCGCAGCATGGTTGAGGGAGCAAGACCGACCTAGGCCTGGCAGAGACGCTGACTCTGAGAGAGGTAGCCTGGCAAGTCTGATACTCTAAAGCCTCCGTCCCCTGGCCGGAGGCAGGGGCTAGGGACAGCGAGTCTCCCATGGCAGCCCAGCACCCCTGCTTCCTGGAGCCGCCCCTGCATTCCCTTCCCCGTCCTAGGGTTCCCTGGCCTTTGCAGAGGGACCTGTGGCTCTGTTATAGCAGTGACAATACACCTAAGAAGGATGCTGAAGGAAGGAGGGTGACTGTGGCTCCTAGTTTGTGGTTGGCTGGTCCCCTTGGTTTGGGCCCTAGGTGAGCAGGGAACACAAGGGCCGGGGAGGAAGGGCCTGGGTCAGGGTACCATCCAGGGGAAGCCCCAGCCCCAGGCCGGACCCACCACCCGAGTCTCCCTCACTGCCCGCTGACGGAACCGTAGCCCTTGGTCATGGTGACCCTATTGATGAAGTCGGAGTCCTCACGAGCCAGTCACCTTAGGCCCTCACGGGAGGTATTGGGGGAACGGGTTGGACCCAGCTGTAACAGTGTGTGTGGAGGCCAGCAGGACACGCGCTGAGGTGCTGGTCTGCTGGGTGCTGCCTGGACGTGGAGCACCTCTCCATTCGGTCCTGAGGAGGCTGCAGTCTCAGACCCAGCTTCCGGTGTGGGAGTCTGGAGGGTGATTCGGTCAGAACGGTTGTATTTGCATAGGCTGTACGGCAGGGAAACCGCGGCAAGCAGGTCTGTAGGGTGAGGCCCTGGCTTTGGGACACTGGCCAGACCTTGGCCCACAGAGGGGTGCCAGGGGCCTGGTGTTGGGTCCCTTCCTCTGACAGGTTGCGGGGAGATGTCAGCTGGCACGAAAGCCACCGGGCTAAATATAGCTGGGAAACTTCCTGGAACACGTCATTCCAAGTGTCCAGGAATGAATGTCGAACAACACTGGGCCTTCCAGAAGGCTGAACCCACCCTGAATGTCCAATGGGGTGGGTGGGGAGGGTGTCATTCCTGAGCCTGGAGCTCTCCCCGGACATGGTGGGGGTTCTTGGGGGACTGTGGGGGTCCCTGACAGGTGCTGGGATGTCAGTCATGATGGTGGCTGAGGTCAGTGCCCAGGAGTTGGAGTGGGGTGAGTGTCCAGGCCCTAGGGAATTGGTAGCCTCTTTGGGCAGGAGAGGGGCCATCTGTACCAGGTGTGGCCTCCTACAGGAAGCCCTCGTGCTTGCCCTGGACCCGGGTGCCCGTACTGGTTCTCCCTCTAGCAAGCGATCTTCCATCTTCCTGAGCAGGAAGGGACTCTGATGTCTTCACTGCTGCCGCTGAGATGGCACTGGGATGTTGGGTGACTGCTGTGCAGGACACCAGGAGCCTCTGGAAGGAGGGGTGCAGACACGGGGCCCGCCCTAGCCCCCGCGAGGCCCTCCCCGCTGTCCCGCGTGGAGACTCAGGAGAGCAGGCGATGTGCCACCGCCCAGCCGGCTGCCTGCCAGGGCGGCTGGTCCACTTCTCGGAGGAGGAGGAGCAGAGGCAGGGGGCGGTCCGAGTGTCCGAGTGTCTGGGGTCCCGGGTCCGCTTGCACCCCTTGCTCTGTCCTGCTGCCCCCTAGCGGAAGCCGCTCCTACCCCTGCCCGAGTCAACGGAGGGCGGATTCGGCTGGCTCCGTGTTGGTGCCCTTTCGGGGCCTCCCGTGGGGCCCCCGGTTCTCTGGGCTGGGAGGGGCCGCAGAGTGGCTGCGGTGAGGGACGCGGCGTGGGTGGAGGGATCGGCGTGGGTGGACCCTTGTTCGCCCGAGTTCAGAGCAGGGGCGCCTCCCTGCCACCTCGCCTGCCGGGAGGGACGCGGAGAGCTTTGCCGGAGCCTCGCGTTTCCCGGGCTCCCGGCCGGCGCGTCTGGCGGGACGTGGGTGCCCCCTGGTGGCCAGATGGGAAACCTCCCCGGGCCCCGGGTTCGCAGAGTCGTCCCGACCCCAGCCCCGGGCAGATACTGGGCTGAACCTTGGAGCCTCCGCACCCAGGGCCGCCCTGGCACCGAGCGTGGCAGAAGGACGGGCCCAGATTCTCATTTCATGACGCTAAATTAAGCCCAGGCAAGCTTCAATGTGCTTAGACTCAAATGCTGATTTATTTCCCGCGAAAGGAGAGGATAAAGCTGGTGGGGTGTGTGTGGGGGTGAGGCTTGAGCCAGTTTGGGGGTCCTTGTTCTGGACCAAGGGGGCACGCTGTTGCGGGGCCCCGGCCTCGGGGTGACTTGCCCTTTCCTGGATGTGAGTCCTGTTTTAGCGGACCTTGGGGCTTACGGGCGGTCACTAGCTCAGCACCCGTCTCCCAAAGCTGCCAGATCTCTGCAGCCTTCAAGGCGGCCCCTGGGCAGGGACATACCCCGGCCACCTGCAGCTCCCTCAGGGGAAGGAAGGTCCTTCAGCATGTGATCCCCCGAGACTGACCTGCCAGAGAATACATCTTGCCCAGAGCCACAGTGAAGCCGCTGTGGGGAGGGGACACTCTGGCAGAGGAACACATTTGTCACCCCAGGGTTCCAAGGACATGCCGCCCCCGGGGAGAGGGACACCTCTGCCACCTGCTGCCCCCTCAGGCAAGAGAGCTGAGGGGATGCGGGGCTCCACCAGGCAGCTCTGGGGAACTGCGCCCCAAGTACCAAAGAGCCTTCTTCCACTGAGCTGCGAAGAGGCCGAGGTGGTCAGTGTGTGCATGTAGATCTGGTCTCTTAAACAATATGCTAGGTGTGGTTTTATGCACGATGCCTGTCTTAGCTAATTATTTTGACTAATTACAGATTAACTGGGCGTGTCAGGATCACTCACAGAGGGCCGTTCCCTGCCTCCCCAAGGGACGTGTCTCCTGTTAGCAGCTCTAGGAGTCTGCATGGGCATGTATGTGCCTGGTTTTCTGCCTTCACACCTACAGATTCATGTAAGTGCAGCCAAGATGCAGAGCTTGTGCCTGCCTGCCTGTCTTCCTCTCCTCTACTCCCTCCCTCTTTCCGTCCCTCCATCCTCTCTGTGAGCCTCTCCTGAGCCCCAGCTCTAAGCCGGGCAGGGGCCAGCCCTGATGGGTCAAGTCCAGCTGCAGCCCTAGGGAGCCACAGCCTACTAGGCAAGATGTCTGTGAGGGAGCAACACAGCCGGTCTGTGGTGCTCTGACGCAGCAGTGGACAGGAGGAAGAGCCTCCAGGTGGAGGGAGCAGAGGTGCCGCTGCTCAGCACAGCCTGCAAGGGCTCTGCAGAGGGGAGGAGCAAGGAGGCCACTGCCAGCATCCGGGGAGGGGGTGGGGGACTGAGCTGCAGGACCCCAGAGCCTCCCCCACCCCGTGCTCATCAATTTAAGTGTCCCTTGTGCTGTCCTTCTCTTCCTGTTCCTCTCAAAGTGCACACAGTGGACACCGAAGGAGGAAGCATTTCTTTCAGCAAAAGGTTTTTGTGACGTAAGTGAGTTTATCTCATTGTAGGAGCAGAGAGGTGCACACAGGGACTGGACCTGAGCCTGGGGCTGAAACAGGTCACCAGGAGGCAGTCCAGGTTCCGGGTGGAGGGAGAGGCTGGTGTGCACAGGGCACCAGGGTCGGGGGCAGTGGCAGGGAGGTGTTCAGGAGCAGTTCACTTTGGGGAGCTGTTTATCTGGAAGCCCAGATTAGCTTTAGACACACTCTATCTTTGTTTACAGCAGCGAGACTGCAATTATGAATCATCAGTTCCTGTTGGCCCGGGCTGCAGGGGGGCGGATGACAAGAAGGAGGGTCTTGGATCAGGGGAGGCATGGGGTCTGGGTCTCCACAGCCAGGTGCCTCACGGGCCGAGGACCGTGTGTCTCCCCAGAAGTGATGTGCCGGAATAACCCCGCCCCACTTCACTGTCCTTGCTTGCAGAAGATTCCAAGAGCTGCTGCAGAAACAGCGACAGCCGCAGAGTCCCACTGCATGACCCGTTTGCTTCAAGCTGCTTCAGCCGCTGGGGATGATCTGGAGCGTGGGATCAGCCATGCTGTGGCAGCAGGCACAGCTCACACGACACTTGCTTGGAGTGGAGGTGGAGGCTCTCTGTCATGGGCTGTTACCCAGAGCCACGCTTGGGGGCCCTGGGGGGCAGTGTGTGGAGTTGGGCCTGGGGGCCACCAGGCAGTGGCACAGTTCTGCAAGACAACATCGTCCCTGGCCCTTGGTGCCTCCCCTTTACAAGGGCAATCCTTGAGCAAATAGATGTGGGCATTTCCTTTACTGTTTTTCATTTACTAACGTGATTTAAGAGCTTCTTGAAGGAGGAAAGCCTTGCTCACCTCATGTAGGTACTGTGTGTCACGAGCTGAAGTCAGAGTTGCGGTGAGGAGCTCAGGAAGACGTCTCAGGCCCCAGCACTGGCCAGGGTGGGGCTCAGAGGATCCAGGGGAAGTTGAGTCTCAGCGTCCCATCCCCATCTGAATCCCTGTCACCTGTGTTCTGAGGTCCCTGGTGTATGTGTGGTGCTTTACCACCAGGGGGTGCCCCAAGGCATGTGGTCAGCGTGCCTGTGGGTATGTGCTGAGCTTGTCCACGGGTGCCCATGTGCCTGTGTGTGGGTTGTGCAGGCGTTCACCCCGTGCATGGGTGTGAGCCAGTGCATGCCGGTGCCATTGTGGGTGGAGCTGTGGCTCCCACTCGAGGCCTGAGAAGCTGGCCATGACAGTGGCATCTCAGTGTCCTTAACTGTGTCTAGGGGACACCTTGCAGCTGGCTCCAGGACCAGAAGCATCTCTCTGACTCCAGCTGATGTCCTGTGTCCAGCCCAGTACCTGGCACCATTTGGACACCCGAGTACTGTGAGCAGGGCCTGGAACCTCTGCAGAGCTGAGGGCCGGCTGTGTGGTGGGGCCCCAGGCGCAGTCTGAGAGTGAGAGAGCTGCCAGTTGAACCTGGGCCCCTGGAGTGTGGACTTTTCACAGATTCGCCCAGATTCAGAGCCTCCAGGCTGGGCCTGGGGAGTTCAGGCTGCTGGTGGTCTGCAGGGGGTGTGGGGGGCTGGTCACCTGCTGTTGCACCTGTGCCCTGGCCTTGGTGTGGGTCTGGTGTGGGAGGTGGGGTTAGGGGAAGGTATGGAGTGCTGGGCCATCGGGGGGAATGACCAGGCTGGGGGCCTCCAGTGGAGGATGGGGAGGCCAGGGTGGGTTTGGAGCTCAGCTTACTGCCAGCAGCACTCAGTGCTCTGTGACAGGGAGCCCCACACTGCAGGGAGCAAGCTGGCTGCACCCCTCACAGCATGCTGGGCGCTGGGCTCCAGTGTGTGTCCCTGCAGCCCCGCCTGGGTGAAGCCGTCGGGCCGATGGGAAAGTCCTGTGTGCAGCCACGTGTAGCCCCCATCTCTGCCCTCTCCCGATCACCTGTGCCCCCTCCTCTGGTGCCCGGCACTCGCTCCTCCCTCTCAGTCCCATGAGTAGCGTGGCAGGTGCTGCCCACCTGTGTTCCTGCCAGGATCTCAGGGCCTGGTTACCTGTGGGCTGGACAGGCAGGCTTGCTCCTCAGGACCCCGCATGGTCATGGTGAGGGGCACACCTGAGGGCACACGGTCTGTGGCCTCCTGCAGGGTGAGGGACAAGAACAGCTGCCCAGCCTGTGTCTGTTGGAGCAGCTAGTGAGGGGAACATTTTAGACAGAATGTGACTCTTCCAGGTGTGGAGGGAGGAGGGAGCACTCACTGCCTAGTGCTGCCCAATCCCGTGGGGTGCCCTCCAGCCCACGTGAATAGGGTACCTCAGCTTCCTCCTGCAGCACCCACATCCCTGCCACCTGGCAGACCCACATCTTTCATACCCCCGAGGGACAGAGGGCCAAGAAGTTCCCCTGGGACTTCATTGTTGGACATGTTCCTCCTGCAGGGACTTTGCACTTATGACTCCTTCTTGGACAGCTCAGCTCCCATATGGCCTGGTTTTTCTCCTCTCATTCTTCGGCCTGTCACTTTATCAGGGACCTCCCAGGCTATAGATGGGGGCTGTGACTTGAGGGCGCCAGGGAGGCAGGATGACCTTATCAGCAGACTCCTGGGGTCCCCCAGCCACCGCCCCTCTGATACCAAAGGTGTCAGGTGTCAGGCAGGAGCCAGGCCTGAGCAGGAGTGGGGGCAGGGGGCTGGTGGGCTGTGTCTTGTCCCCTCACTCCTGACCCAGGCTTGTCAATGGCTGGCCTGACTGGGAGAGTGCTTGATAAGGTGTAGCTTGATGGGCCAAGCAGCCTTCCGGAGAGGTGGGAGGCCCCGTGGGAAGGGTGAACAGTGTGGGGTGCTTGGGGTCACCTGCTGCAGTGTTAGCCACCCGGCCCGGAGCAGCCCCTGAGCTGGGAGGCAGCAAAGCTCATATGATCACAGGTGGGGAGGCCTCATGCTTCCCGAACAACCTGGGCGGGAGGCTCCTTATCTCCCAGTCAGGTTTGTGTTGTGGGGAACGCAGGGGCCTCCTCTTCCTACAGGACCCGTTGCCATGCCTGTGAAGGGGAGAGGGAGCCTGCTCTGCTCTGTACTGCTCCTGACCTCAGCCTCTCGAAGGCTGTCCACGTCTTCACCCTCAGCCACTGCGCAGAACCCAAACAGAGCGTGTCCAGGGTTCTTAGGCCACGGCGTACCGCCTCCTACTTATTTAAAGCACTGGGGCAGGCGGGCCCTGAAGCGGTCCAAGTCAGTCCCTTCGCTTAGCAGAGAGGGAGTCAGGTCAGAGAAAAGGGTCTGCCCTTCGCTCTTTTGTTTTGCTTTGCTTTTGAGACAGGATCTCATGATGCAGTCCAGGCTGGCCTTGAACTCACCATGTGGCCCAGGTGGGCTTCAAATGTGGCCTCCCAGGTGTTGGGGTTATAGGTGTGGGCCACCATGCCCGGCTGACCTGGTTCTCAACAGTTCTTTCCCAGCAGCCTCATCACCCTCCCCACCGTCACTGTCACCGTCACCGTCATCAGGCTCTTCCTCCTAATCGTCACTGACATCGCCGCCGCCATCACCACCACCATCATCACCGTCGTGATCACCAGCTCATCAGCGCCGCCATCTCCATCAGCGCCACCATCGCTATCGCCAGCACCTTCACCGCCATCACCATCGCCGCCAGCATCACCAGCCTTCTCTTCATCACCTTCGCCGTCTTCAGTACTGTCACCATCGCCGCCACCATCGTCATCAGCTTAGGGCCCCTGACACCGTAGCGGATGGCAGTGGCCTCTCTTCTGCCCCTGTTGCCTTGGTCCTTGGCTGTCTGGATAGCTCAAGGCCTGAGCCCGAGCCCAGAGTTAATAGAGGATTGTTATCCCCATCTTGCTCTTTGTACTTTGCTCGCCACAGCCCTCTTGCCTGCTCCAGCAGAGCAGACCCTCATCTTCCAGCATCCTCAGATATCTGGACTCCAGAGCCACTCTGTGTCGCTTCCGCTCGCCGGGTGGATGGCAATTGCAGAGCTGGGGCTGTGTCTCTCCAGAGGCAAGTCTTTCCCACTTGCTGCGGTGTGGTGACTGGCTGGGCTTGGGCGTCTCCTTCCTGGGTCTCCAGCCCCACGCTCCAAGACCCTAGTCCTGGGCATGGGCCTGGTTGGTCTTGGGTGGGGACTGTTCTCCAAGCCAGCAGTGGGTGTGTTAACTGAGCACTTACTGTAGCCGGCCAATGACTGAGGACCAAGGCGGCAATTCCTGCCAGCATGGGCTCATGTCCAATGGGATCCGGGCACTGACCCAGTGCCCTCAGAAAAGGTGACACTGGGGCAGCTGAGACCCTCGTTAGAGCCAACAGTGTCAGGCCCAAGACCGTGGTGGTGCCGAGTGATTTTGGGCAGACGTGTGGTCTTCAGGCTTAGCAGCCTGTGTAGAGAGTGGACCTCACAGACCTGCTCTGAGTGCCCCGGGAGGCAGTGCTGGGCAGCCCCCTGTGGGTGGCAGGAGGCTGCTAATTCAGAGGTAGGGAACCCCACCCTGGAGCGCTCAAGTCAAGGCCAAAAAGGTTGTAGTGGGCAGGCAGGGTAGAGTTCTCTGCAGGGTCTCTCGGCCTGATCATCCATCCTTCCCCCAAGGGGCCTGAGTGCCTGGCCGGCTCCCAGCCCTTGTCCTGCCCCAAGGGGATGCTCTTAGACAGTGTGCTGGCTGTGGCTCCTGCAGGCCCCACCAGGTCATACAGAGCCTCTTGACACAGCGATTCCCAGGCCAAGCCTAGCTACGGAGAGTTGGCGGCTCCACACAGGCGGCCGCGGCTCCACACAGGCGGCCACGACTCTAGCCGTCAGCAGACTCGGGAGGGCGAGGGAGTGGAGGCTGAGGGTCACCTCCACCGGCAGCTTCTCTCGCAGTGGGCGGCCACGGTGGATTTGCTGCAGGCAGGCCGGGCTGCTCACTCTGGAAGGAGGCTTTCTGTAGGGAAGCCTGAACCAGCCCAGTGACCCCACGCTATGGACCCTCCCCGGACAGATGGGCAAAAGGGCCCACCTGGTGGCATGAGCAGGTGAGTGGGCAGTACTGGCTCCTGCCTTCCCTCCACCATGCCCTGGCAGTCGTAGCTTGGAGCAGGGTGCCTGCTGCACCCAGACTGACTCTGGCAGCTGTCCCAGTTTGCCCATTTCCTGAAGATTTGGCCTCAGGTCTGTCCTCCTCAGGGACACTGTCTTGGAGAACGCAGCCCAAGCAAAGGCTGCTTCCAAGGGCATCAGAAGCCCCCCAAATAATACTGAATGAGAAGCCCAGGCCCAGGGTGGGCTGTCTACTCTGCCCTTGACCAGTGGCTTCCCTATGGTGTGGCCGTGGGTCTGCCCAGCCGGTGTCCTCCCTTGCCAGGTGTCAGGTTAGCTTTCAGTCTTGCCTGCAGTGGTGCTTGGTGGCCCCTGCTCCTGGCTGGACTGAAAGCCGTGGCCCTGGCTGGGGAGGTCGCCTGGGTGCTGGGGGCTGAGCCATGGCAGGACAGGCTGGAATGGCATTTAGTGCTACCGGAACCTGCCACATGGCAAGAAGGAAGAAGGTGCGGAAGCTGCGCGGGATGTCTTCCGCCTTCCCCTACAGCAGTGCTTTCTGTGTCTTCTTTAAGAAAAAGTTTATGTAAAAGTTTAGGTAAAAGTTTATGAATGGCAGACTCTAGAAGTTGGCAGAGGAGCCACCCTTACTGCGGGTGGGGATTCTGGACCAGCAGGGCCCTGAGTCCTTGGTGCTGCCCGGGACAGCAGTGGGGGACGGGTGCACTGGAGGGAGGAAACTAGGGGGCCCTCAGCTGTCCTCCCTTTTACTCCTCACTCCATCCCCTCCTGCCAGGTGATTCCAGGAGCCCATTTTCCTCCAGGAGCCTCAGTTTCCCCATTTGTCTAGTAGGAGGTGGGCTAGTGTAGAGGCTACCAGCCCTGTGCCAGGCAGGGCCCAATGGGTCATGGCAGAATGAGTGACCCAAAGCATGAGACAGCAAGGATGGGGCATAGTGGGCAGAACGGGCCACAGGGATGACCGGGCACCGAGCCCACCTTGCCCAGTGACGTTTCAAGAAAAACTGGATTTTGTAAATGGGGAGGGGAAGAAGGGTGGAAGGGAGGGGAAGGAAATGGGAAGGAGAGAATTAAGATACATTATGTACAGGTACAATTCTCTACAATGAATGTGATCCATATGTATGACAGGTACAATTCCCTACGATGAATGTGATCCATATGTATGACAAGTATGTACTAACAACAAAATTAAAAGAGATGGAAATCCAGGATTCCTGATTTTTCAAACTTAAGGTTAATTCAGCTAAAGAAATACTGTGCATGCCGCACCACGTTGTGTATGTGAGAAGGCATTTAGCAGGTCCCTGTTTCATTCAGTGTGGAGTTTGCTACAGTAAACACTGCTGTGGGTACATTCCTCAGCCATGGTTCATTTGGATGCCCTCGGTGTTTCTCAGAATGTCCCCTTGCCATCCCCGGACCCTGTGCAGGAATGGAGTGGCATTTAATGTGCCCTTAGGCCCTGGTAGGAGGGGGTAGTTTCCCAAGATTCCCTCGTCTCCGATGACCACAGAGGGTTCTGGGAGAACTCTGGGCTTCATCGGGGCTTTCTCCCCACTGGCCTGGGGTTATGGATCTCAGGGAGCTGGGCATGTGGGGTTTGGCTGGATGGTGCCACTCGCCAGACCAGCAGGGATGTGGACACAGGACTGCTGAGACAGGTGAGTGGTCACAGGAGTTTCTGCCACCTCAGACCCTCATCTGTAGAGCAGCCACCCCCGCCTGCCCCAGCCTTAGTCACCTGGCCACTCAGTGGTCTCGGTCTCAAACTTCCTGCCCAGTTCTGGCCCTGACTCTGTGTCCTCTGTCCCTCCTGTGGCGCCGACTCCTTCAGGACCTCTGCTTTGGCTGGTGTTGCTCTGTGCACTTCCTGGGAGGTGGATGGCTTGGGCCACCCTTTGTGTTCCAGGGTGAGCACTGGCTCAGGGCCTGGGCACCTCTGGACCTGCTCCCATCTGTGCCTCCTGAGGCTGTTCTGATAGCCTCAGCCTCGCCCTGTGTCCCCCTACTCTGGCCCCCAGTTCTAGCCCTGGCGGTGTTCAGATCCTCACTGCCCCCTCTGTCTTCTCACACTGGAAGGTTTCCTGCCCAAATTGGACACTCCATCTGCTTAAGGTGATGGTGCATTGCTGGTGCTCCCTCTAGCCCCAGCCCCTGGGGGCTGGGTGGAGGGAACTAGGGGGCCCTCAGCCCCCTAACCCATCAGCCTGTCCTAAGGGGAGTTGGCAGCAGGCTGCTTGGACATCCTCACATGCACATCTGTGCATGTAGGCAGTGCCCTGAGTGGAGATGCTGGGTCACAGGTGTGCACAGGTGTAAGGCTGCTGCCTGCTTTCCTGCGGGCTGTGACCTCAGGCCTCAGCCCACTGAGTGTGCCTGAGCCCAGTGCCTACCTGGGCTAGGTATATCGGTGGCTGTGCTTTGGCAGCTTGCCAGGGGCTCTGTCCTGACCCAAGGTCCTGGGATCCTGTATGTAACTGAGCACTGATCCAGCTGATGGCACCCCAATTCTCCTCTCTAGCTTGGGGCTGGGGGTCGGTCATAGGACCGAGCATCTCTCCTGCTCCTGATTTGCCCAGTGACTTGGGCACATCCTCTCTCTCCTTGGGCTGGCTGTGCCCTCTGTGCCTCCTGTGAAGTCAGGGTCTCCCGTCCCGCCCAAGTCCCCCCCGCAGTTCTGTAACTCCTTAGGCAGCCAGGAGCAGGCTTCTCACAGGTCTCCACGGCTGCAGAACCAGGGCTGCAGGGCTGGCGCCGTGCCCCAACCTGGCCCAGTTGTCGGTCACTCTGGATGCAGGTGGCACTTGACACTGAGTCTGCAGAGAGGCACTGCCACAGCTGAGACCTGGCCCACGCCAGCATGGGAACGCAGGCTGCTATGGAGGAGCGGATGCCTGTGCTCATGAGCCACAGCACCAGCCCTGCTGGCTGCCTCCCACCCCACAGGGCCCATCTCCTGGGACGTCCACACTGATGGGCTGGGGATACCTAAGCATTACCTGAGTCCTCCTTGGTCCAGCTGACCTTTGGGTACAGCCATCCCCTGGGTAGTGTTGGCCTGGGGATGGCAGCAGGATGGAAGCAGCCCTGCTGCTGGGAGTGTGGCTAGCGCTGCAGAGCAGGAGTACCAGTAGGCTGCAGTGTCCACCACTGAACACAACTGGACCAGCAGTGTCAAAGACCTCTGGCTCTCCAGCAGTGGCAGATACTGGCCATGTCCTTTCTTATGGGGCATGGTGGGCTCCCAAGGTGGACCTGCCTGAGTGGGGAGCCAGAGGGAACAGAGGGGACAGTGGCTTCTGGGGATAGGACTGGGGCACATCTTGGTGAGACCAGTCCATGGCTGATGGCATGGGCTGTTGGGCTGAGCAACACACAACTGTTTCTGCCTTGTAGAAGACCTATATTCCCATACCTGGAGTTGTTTCTCACACCTGGAAAGGGTTTCCACACCTAGAATGGTTTCCCACACTGGAAAGGCAATGTCAGGGAATGGGAAACCATGCCCTGACATAGAGAAGTGTGTGTGGTTTTGGGAGGCAGATGCCCTAAAGGCCCCTGGAGGAGCCCGCCAAAGAGGGGTTTCTTCATGGCCACAACTCCCTGCCACAGGACTGGTCACTGACTGTCTGCTCAGTGGCCCCTGGGGGGGCAGCCTCTCTTGCACTGGTTGCCTCAGTGGAGAAGTGCCCAGTAGCAGTGGAAGATGAAGTTTGGGGAGCAAGAGGGCAGGAGACTAGGACCCAGATTGGGAGAATGTTGGTGTGAGTACCCACTGGCCCATATAGCACCTTGTTATGGTTGATACATTGTGTCAACTTGGGGAGTCTAGAGGTTTGGCTGAGTGATTCAGCAGGAAGCCAGGGTGCTTACTTTGTACACATCCTGAGCCTGTGGAAGAGGAGGGTGTGGAGACTGTGTGAGAGCTACACGACCCCTGGGTGGGGGTAAGCTGTTTACAATGTGAGGGAAGGAAAGAGGCTGCTTGCAGCCATTCTTCCCTTTTGCTGGTTTGCTGGCAGCTCTGCTGCCCTGAACAGTTTGCCCTCTGCCATGTGCCACTCTGCCTCTGAACCACCCAAGTATGGACTGAAACCTCCACAAACTGTAAGCTAAATAAATCTTTCCTTCCTTCATTTTGGGTGTTGGGTATTTTGTCTCAGCAATGAGAGAAAAGTAACCAAGACACACCTGCTGCACATTCAAAAATTGCCAGATGTACTACCCAGACCTGCAGGCCTGGCACAGGTGTGTGTATGGGGCAGGTCTGTGATCCAGTTGTCACTGGCAGGATCCTTTCTGCCACAGTTCTGTGGGGCAAATCAACATGGAGCTGAGAGCCTCAGGCCAACCAAATACCCAGAGATCCAGTACCCTTGGGATGTGTGGGTCCTGGCCAAAGGGGCTGGTGCTCCAGACCCTAAAGCAGCTAGTTTAGGGGGATGAATCTGCTAGTTCCATGCAGAGCAGAGCTGGGGGAAAATGTTCTCTAAGTGGGTTTCTTCAGCACTGTTTTTAAGAACTGAATTAACACAAAGCTGGGAGGCAGTGCTGAAGGTCCTTTAGGGCTCACAGGTGCATTCACCCACCTCGTGGCCAAGAGGGCTTTGCCTTGTCCAGCCTCTGGCCTGTCCTGTTGCAGCCCGGGTAGCACCTCTACAGGCCCCATGGAAGGGCCACTTCGCCCATCTGCTTGGATCCTTGGAGCCAATGCTGACCCAATGGCAGCTCTTTGTTCCATGAGAGTTGGTCCTGCACTTTGCCTTGTGTTTTGCTGGCCATGCCCAATGTGATTAAAGGCTTTGTTTTGTTCTTAAGAAGCCAATCCCTGGCAGAAAGGTCTCGGGGAGCATCCCTCTTTGGTCCTGCTGGGGTGCCCAGATGGTGAGGGAGGTGTGTCCCAGGTGCTGACCTGGGTGGGGCCTCCAGTTCCTTCTCCTCTGCTCAGGGGCTGGAGGACAGGGGGCAGTGAGGCCCACAGTATGGCACGACCCCCTCCAGGAGCCCCTGTCCCCAGCAGCTCTTGTCCTTGTGGGGTGGAGCAGCCACTGCCCCTTTTGTGAGACTGAAGCCAGCTGCCCTGCTGTTCCAGGGACTACTGCTACCACCACCACCACAGTGACCAAGGCAGGCAGAGGTGCACTATCCCCCACCTCAGAGATGGGGAGCCAGGGCTCAGACAACATCACAATGTGCCCAGGGTCACAGGTGAGCGTGGCGGTGCTGTGCCTCCACCCTGGAGGGCCTGAGCTGCTCCAGTGGCCCCATGGAGATGGGTAGGACTTTACAGGAAGGTTGGATTCCCTTTGTTCATCGCAAAGAGGCTTGGTCCCTCTAAGGGATTTCCCACAGCAGGGGGCTAGTGTGTCCAGCCTTTCGAGGCCTGTGAATGTCCTCCAGGGCTCTAGGCCACCTGGACCAGCTTGGGTTACAGGCTGACTTGGCATCCAGATCCACTGGGCGCCATTCACAGGTGGACAGTGAGGTTCCACCCTTTCTGCTGCAGCAGGTGGCAGGGCTATTCTGGCACCAGTGTGGAGGTGTCCAGGAGCCCCAGGCTGCCTTCTGTACCAAGCAGGAGGTGCTCATGCCGGCACCCCCAGCCCAGCTTGGGCTCCCTGCTCCCATGCCGTGCACCTGTCCAGCCTTGGCCTTTAAATAGCTGTGACCAAGCACCCAGTTCCTCTCTCTGCTACTAGCGCCCTCACAGACTTCCCAAAAAAGCCACCTCTTCCCCCTGCCATGGGCAGGCTGACTAGCTCCGGGTGTCCCAGGGAAACAGCCAGAGGACACTTGGAGTGGCTGGAGAGCCAGGGTGCCTGGGTCCAGGACATACTGGGCTCTCTCTTGCCATGACCTGGAGGAGGAGGGGCAGTCTATACTCAGGGATGTGGCTCTCACAGCAGCAGGATGGCCTGTCCACTATGCTGGGCAGCAGCCCTCTGCCCACCCTCAGGCCCTGATGCATCTGATCTCCTGAAGCCATGTGGCCTATGCCCCTCCACACACAGGTGGCAGGCATGGCATCTGTCCTTGGCCCTGAGGCCCAGGTCTGGGTCCGGGCTGAGGGTGCTTCAGGGTCCTCTCTCCAGTTGGCAATTTCTCTGGTGGGACCTTGATGCAAGGGGATTGCTGTAAGTTCAAGGTCAGCCTGGGGTACAAAGTGAGTTCAAGGCCATCCTGAATTGCATAGGGAGATACTGTCTCAAAAAAAAAGAAAAAAGAAAAAAAAAGCCCCATGCAGGCCCTCAGAGCTGGGATTTCTGACCCAGGTTGCTGCCTCCATAAGCAAAGTCAGACAAGAGTGGTGTGCTGAGAGGTGTGCTCTTCTGGTTCTGCTCTCAGAGCCCTGGCTGCGCAGCTAATTTTAACCCAAGAGTGGTAAATGTATTTCTGTAGGAAAACCACCCTCTCCGATCAGTCACCACAGCTGTGCGCCATGGCCGGCCAGCGCTTGCATGCCTGCTTGTCTGTGCTACTGGCCGACTGCTGAGGCCTGTAACTGAAACCCGTCAGCTGACCGGGGCAGGATAAATCCGGCTCCTGGACAACTGCGTCCCGCTGCTGCCCTTCTCTGGTTACAGAGCCCATCCCTCTGCTGACCCTTAGTATAACTGAAGAGGGAGAGAGCACAGGGCCCAGGCCCCCAGCAAGTGGGGCACAGGGCAGGCCAGAGCGAGACTATTAACTCCCATGCTTTCTCCCAGTGGATGTCTGAGGCTCTCCTGGGAGCAGTGGCCAGACACAATGGAGCTGGAGTTTACTGGGAGCCATGACACCCCTCAGGTCACCCACCAGATGCCCTGGGTCTGAGTGCATGGGTGGCTTTGGAGATGGGGGGCCAGGCTTTTGTAGGATCCTTAAGCAATCCAAGCTGAAGGAGGTGGACCAGCCCCAGCTGTGGACACCACCCCATCCACATGGCGCCATGTCCCTGGCTGCCCTGGTCAATGCAGGGAGCACCTTAGAATCAAGCAGCCTGGACCCTCTGCAGAGTAGTCTTTGCTGACCCCTGTCTAACACCCCTCTGTCACTTGCTATCACATGTCACATGAGGTGACTTTGTGTCACTGGGCTTATCTGTCTTCTCCTCAGGATGGAAGCCACTGAGGCCAGAGGGAGCCCTGTCTGTTGGTTGATGGATGGAGCCTCTGTGCCTGGTGCAGTGTAGGGAGCTGAGGAGCCCCCAGCAGATGACTAAGAGCATCCCACAGGGAGAGGCACAGAGTGCAGCAGTCAGGGAGAGCTGGGGTTTGCTTCAGTGATGAGCACACCTTCAGTCAGTGCAAGTCTAGTTTTTGCTCATGTTATGTGGAATCTAGATCTCAGTGGTCGTCATGCAGGGCAGGGGTGGGACCTGCCATTGTGTGCTCTTGATGTCTGCAGCAGAGGTGTCTTCTGCGCACCTCACAGGTGCTTGGCATTTTGCTGACCAGATCAAGTCCCATGCCGTGCCCAGCAGAGCAGGACAGCCAAGGAAGGAGGAGGGATGCCGGCGATATTGGGAATGGCCCGGTGAGGGCTTGGTAGGCGCACATGGGGGCTCTTGGGTGTGCTCTGTTTGACGCCGTGCAGCAGGGCCATCTCCGAGGAGCCAGAGGGAGGAGGGAGAGGGCAGAGCTCCGAGTCCCGCTGCCGCTCCCAGCTCTGTGACCTGCCTCGGACTCTGGTTCCCCCAAGGCTAGCAGAGCTCCCCTGTGGTCCTAGAGGCCCCCTCGTGGGAGACAGAGCCAGCATGTGGCAGCACCGCAGGCCTTTCGTGTCACCGCGGTGCCCCACGACTCCACGTGGCAGTGTTGCTTGGTGTCTTTATTGTCCAGCCAGCAGGAACCTGGAGGCTCAGTCAATTTCCCCGGGAAGACAGGTGCTTTCTGATCTCTGGCTGGGAAGACACAGTGATGTCGTGACACCACTCTCTTAATAGGCCCTGAGACTTGCAGGGCCCGGGCTTCCTCATAAACACAGGCAGAATTTAAAGGGCAGAAGGCACAGAAGCAGGGATGGATTGGCGGGGGTCACAAGGCTTTGGAGATGCCACCTCCAAGTTCCAGGGTTCTCTGCAAGGCCGCCCTGCCCTGCCCTGCCCTGCTGGGCCCCGACTGGAATATGAAGAAGTCACCATGTCTGGTCTCCAGTCTGAGGGGGTGAGGTTGAAGCTGAGGGTGGTGCTGGTGGTGCCCAGGATCAGCCTGAGAAAGAGGCGGGGCTGAGGGTGGCTCCAGCCACCTGCCGCCAGAGGGTCAGTCAGACCTGGGTCCCACCGAGTCTTGGGTCTCAGACTGGATTCTGAGCTTTCTTGTACCCTGTGTGAGCAAGTGCTGCATGGCTCAGTTTCCCCTGCTTCCTGGGGATTCTGCAGCATGACTGGTGAGGTGAAGTTCGCTGTCATTTGTGGACACCCAGCTGCCCATAAGGGAGGCTGGTAACTTGAGGACCACCAGGGAGGGTGAGGCTTTCAGGGAGTGAGAGCAGGCTTATTTCTATACATTTGGGCACTGTTAGGTCCATTTATATATCATTTTTTGGGTTCTTTTTTTTTTTGAGATAGGGCCTCACTATGTAGTTCAGGTTGGCCTTGAACTCACAGCAATCCTGCCTCAGCCTCCTGTGTTCTGGCATTACAGGTGTGCACCACCACAACTGGTCATTTTTGAAGAAAATGAAAATAACTTAGTAACAGCAGTGGTGGCACTAGTGGTAACGGCTGATGAGGCATTGGCAGTGACAGCTCCAAGGGCTGCCCACCCCTCCTGGCCTCTCCATGGCAAGGGCAGGAGCATGTTAGGGTGGGGAGGCCTTGGGGTGCTCATGACCTTGCCTCGAACTTGCATTGTGTCTGGCTGGAGGAGTGACTGTCCTCGGCGGCAGACAGAGAGAGGTCACTTCCACCTGAGCCCCGCACACAGCCAAGGGTCCTAAACAGGGACGCACAGGAGCTATCCCCAGGCACCCTGTGATGCCACAGCTTGCACGTGGGGGAGGGGCGTAGGAACCTCTCCCCTGGGGGCTCCGGCACTCTGGGCAGCAGCCTCTGTGGTAGGGGTCACGACCTCTCTGTCTGCAAGGTCCCTATGTCAGCACAGAGAAGACCAAAAGGCCTCACCCACAAACAAGGTGCACAGGGTGGATGGTTCCCAGGCCTGAAGGTGGACCCAGACAAGCACCAACCCCAGGCATGCAGACCCAGCTCAGACCCAGCGCAGTCGCCTGTGGCCACCTTGTTGCTTCCAGCTGGCCTGTCACTGACAACCCTGGAGTCTGATGACCCCAGGCTCCTGTCTCCCCAGGCTGGGATGGCCAGCTGATGGACAGGCTTGGGGTATGTGCATTTGCTCCTGGGAACCCTGGACACAAAGTCCCTGGTCAAACAAAAGCCTAGCCGGGTGTGGTGGTGTATGTCTGTAATCCCAGCACTCAGGAGATGGATGCAAGGGGATTGCTGCAAGTTCAAGGTCAGCCTGGGGTACAAAATGAGTTCAAGGCCAGCCTGAACTGCATAGGGAGATCCTGGCTCAAAAAAAAGAAAAAAGAAAAAAAAAAGCCCCATGCAGGCCCTCGGAGCTGGGGTTTCTGACCCAGGTTGCTGCCTCCGTAAGCAAAGTCAGACAAGAGTGAAAAAAGCCCAATTTATTTATGTTATTGATTTTATTTTAATGATAAAAGAAGGAAAACATCTTAAAAACACACATACATTTAGAAAATAAGGCACACAGGGTGGGTATTTTATTGCGTATAAAAACAATATACACCTTTATTGTGTATAAAAACAATACAAGCAATACAGAATCTCAGACAAGGAGATAGGAAACTAACAATGGTTGTTGTTTTACATATTGATATATTCACTTTGGATACTCAGATAAACAAATATACATGTAAGATTGATCCAACACTTAAACATTAACTATTCCTTTCAATAGAGCAAAGAAGTCAGTAGTTCAACTAAGTTAGCTATCCTGTGTATACCTGTATACATATTTTTCCCTTTCTTTTTTTTTCTCTTTTCCCTCATCCCAGTTTTCTTTTCTTTTGAGCAGTTTCCTTTTGTTTCACAATGTCTATTGTACTCTCTAGACTGTATTCACTCTTTCAGGTTCTCACACTAGTGAGACAACACGGTGTTTACTCATGTGGGTCTGATTTATTTCACTTATGAGTATGGTCTCTAGTTGTGTCCATTTTCCTATAAAAGCCCCGAGATTGTCTTTCTTCATAGCTGAGTAATAGTCCATTATGTGAAAATACCGCAGTTTTTTTATCCATTCCTCAGCGGATGGGCATTGGGTTGCTTCCACGATTTAGCTATTACAAATTGTGCTGCTATAAACACGGGTGTACATATAGAGCTGTGATATGAAGTTTTCAGTTCTTCTGGGGAAATGCCCAGAAGGGGACTAGCTGGATTGAATGGGACCTTTAGTCCTAGTTTACTGAGGAATCTCGAAACTGATTTCCACAGTGGTTTCACCAGTCTACACTCCCACCAGCAGTGGAGAAGGGTTCCTTTTTCCCCACAGCCTCACCATTGAAAGGTCCAATTTAGTGCTTCTATAAAATAGTGCAGGCCAGGCAGGCCAGGGTTTCCTATCTGCAACCCTGGTCATTTCCTTCAAATACGCTGTGCTAATGATATCCATGGCACGGTTTTCGGTGGGCGTTAATTGAGCAATGATATCTCCATGGACATAAATGAGAGCATCCCCAGTCCCTAAAGTTAAAATGGAGCCCGCAAACACTTATCCGTGAAAGGGAAAGCATTCCAGACAAAGTCATCCATAATCCTAAGTCTATCTGTCCTGAAGTTGGGTCCCTCGCCAACCACTCCTTGAGCTCAGGGTGTCTCTGATGGGCCGTTCTGTCCCAAACAGCATGAGCAGATGCTGGCTGGTGAAGGCCACTGTGCAGGCTGAAAGTGAGCTCATATTCTGCCTCCATCCCACGCCATGGTCAGATCTGGGGCCTGCCATCCCCCAAACAGGGTACCTCTGGGCCCACTGTGTCCCTGGCTCTGGACGGGGTTGGCATGAGACACTGGGTGCCAAAGACTGCAGAGGCCAGTGTCGGGTGAGTCCACTGTGGGGTGAGCCTGCTGGTAGGTGGCATCAGGAGGCCTCTGGCCATGGGAAGCCAGTGTTTCCCACCTGGGCATGGCCGAGGCACCCTCGGGAGGCCTGGGGGCTGGACAGCTGCCTGGAAGGGGGGCCAGGCTCCAGTGTCTGCTGTGGACTTTGGGCCTGAGCCTCTGGAAGCTGCCTAAGGACAGGGCGGCCACTCTCGGGGCCAGGCCTGCGTTCGGATGGGGAAATGTGAGGGTGAGTGATCTGGATGCTGAAGGGCGAGCGCATAGCAGGTGCAGAGGCGGGGCGGTGGCGGGCACTGGGAAGCGGCCCCTCGGTTCCAGGCCCTCGCCCACGGGGCTCTGACGTAGCAGCCGGCCCAGTTTTCAGACCTGCAAATGGGCCTGGTGATCAGGACAGCCAGGCTGGGCTGGGTCAAGCCAGGCTGCCTCACAGCAAGGAGGAGGGGTGGCAAGAAGCTGGGCTGGAGGGTGTGTCTGGAGGCCTGGGGTACGTGGTGGTCAAGCTGAGGTCCAGGCCTGTCTTCTCAGTGACGCCTGCGCTGGGACCACCGCAGTCCCTGGAGCCCGACAGCCAGAGCCAGGGAGCTGCAGGGCGCACACTCGACCCTGGGGCTGAGTGCTCAGGCTGGGATGTGCCCTCACCCATGCCTGCTCTTCCAGCCTGTCCCCTCACAGAGACTCCGGGACCCGACCCTGAACAGTCTGGGCCTCCTTTCTAGGGTGACATCCAGCCCCAGCTCAAGGTGCACCCCGCTTCTGCAGCCCCCAGTCCAGATCACCTGCCCTTTCCCTTCCTTTCCTTCTGCTCTCCCCTCTGCTCCTCTGCCACGACTCCCCGTGGCTGCTGCCATGTGGCGTGGGCCCCCTTGGAGCTTCACTCCAGCACCCTGTGTCCTTGCCCCGCAGCTGCACTCCAGGGCCCGCAGAGTTGGTGTCCAAACTCCCTGTTCTCCCCCCGCAGGAAGCAGCTGAGTTTGTCCCAGGCTCCCTGCATCCTGGCAAGCAAGGTCTTCTCAGGACTGCAGGACATGGGTATCCGGGAGGCCGCCCCACAGGGCAGCTGTCAGCGCAGCTGTCAGAGAGGACATTGTGATCCAGGGACAGGCAGGCCTGGGAGATGGACCCTGGACCCTGTGCCTGCTTAGGAAGGGGGGAGGTGGCCTCCTAGCTTGGACCCCTGCTCAAAAGTCTACAGAACACAGGGCAGTGACCAGGTCACCCCACTCACCCCACTGGCACCTGTAGGAAGTGGCCCAGAGGACCCAGGCCTGCTTCTGTGTGGGGCTACCAGAGGCTCCCCGTGGGTCTCCTGCCCTGTGTGTGCAAGGCTGCCAGAGGCCTTCACTGTTCCTGATGCACTTCCTTGCATGACTGAGGGAGTATGAGGAACCAGGGGCTGCCTTTGTGCTCAGAGGTCCCGGCAATGATGGAGACCTCAGAGCTAGCTGTGGAATGAATGAAAGCAACACAAGCCACCAGCTGACCCCTTTTCCTCATTCAGTCATTCTTTCACTCACTCATTTATTCCACAAATGTTCAGTGAGCACCGTAATGTGTGGGCATCCCCAGGAGCTGAGGCATGAGCAGAGAGGAAAACCCAAGCCTTTGCGGGCCTGGGAGTGTGGCCCAGGTTGGGAGGCAGACTGGGGACTGCTGCAAGCCATGTGCGTGTGACAGGCCCAGATGCCAACGGAGCCTCATGCAGGGACTGTGGTAGAGGCTGGGGCAAAATCTTCCTGGAGGAGGATGTAGTTACACTGGACTTGAGGCTGGGAGCAATTCACGGGAGTGGGGGGGGCACTTACACTGAGCCAACAGCTCCTGGCCCCATCGTTTGGTACCATGTGCCGCGGATGGTGGCACGTGACAGCTTTGCCTCTCAGCCCCAGCTGGGAGGGCTGGTTCGCTCCTCCCCAGCCTGCAGCCAGGACTCGGTCACAGGCTTGGCTGTAGCTCTTGGAGCATGTCTGCCCTGGACATCAAACCCAGAGATGCAGGGTCTGCTGGGAAATTGTTCTTTATTCTTGGTGTTGAGCCCCTGGGGGCAAAAAGCCTGGCCACACTTAGGAGAGGTAAGGATGAAGACCTAAGGTCCCCACCCAGGTCTGTGGGGCCTGGTCCCCAAACCCATTTCCATAGGTCCACAGGAGTACACTCTTGGCAATTATCCTGAACCCTGGTAGGCATGAGAGAGAGGCGGTTCCCCAGGAGTCGCCCAGCTGTGGTGACTCAGTGCTCAGAAGTTCCAAGCACCTCCCCATAATCTCTGAGGCTTGAAGGAAGAGGAAGGGGACGGGAGGGGTCCTTAGCTCCACTCTGCCAAGGGGTCCTAAGAGCCTAGGATTTGATAGAGACCTGTTAGCGTCTGGACTCCAAGCCCTGGGATCTCCGTGATGCCATCATGCAACCCTGGACACCCTCAGGCCTGCTCCTGACAGGGACAGGAGCACAAACCTGTAACGCCCCTGGGCTTTTCAGCTTGCAGACACTGAGCCCAGCCTCTGGAGTGCCTGGGCCCCAAGTTCCCAGTCACACTCGGGGGGCTCTTTGGAGGCCAAGTTGAGCCTCAGGGAGGTTTCTGCAGACTCCCCCTGCCCTGCACTTGGGCCTCTCCTAGGACTCACCTTTGCCATCATACACAGGGAGCTGGTCCTGGGTCTGACGGCCAAGTGCATGCAGCACCCATCACCTGTGTTCAGCGACGTCTGGGGTTGCAGTAAACAGACAGCCCCACACCTGGGCAGAGCAGCCCCCAGCTCTCCTGCAAGCCTGGGCAAAGGGCAGGGCCTGGGTTTTCTTGGCTATTGGTAGGTGGGGCTGGGTCTCAGGGTTGTGGTTGCCTTTAGTTCTCTGGCACATTTATTGTATTAAAGTGATGTTTTTCTGACTTTCCAAGTCAGTACACATGTGATGGATCTCAAGTTACACAGTATTTTCAACACAAAAAATAATACAAAAGCTGCTGTTAGAGTAGTTTTCTGTTTTTTGAGATTAATAAACTTTGTAATTTTGAGCAGTTTAAGTTTACAGAAAAATTGAGTGTGCAGGAAGTTGCTGTGTAACCCACCATGATCAGTGCCTGGTATTGCGTAGCACATTTGTTACCATCAGTGAGCCAGCATTGGTACATTGTTGCCATCCATGCAACACCAGATTCCCATTAGGCTTTCTACTGTTGGCTCTTGGCGTTGCCGTGCTGACCATATTAGTGACGTGTCCACTCCTACAGCGTCAGGCCGGGTCACCTCATATTCCTCGACACCCTCATCTCTCCCTCTCCCAAACCCTGGGAAATCTTTTCACTTTCTCCATAGTTGTGTTTTTTCTAGCGTGCCATAGAGTTGGAATCATACTGTATGTGGACTTTTTAAACTGGGGTCTTTTACTTAAAAAATTTGCATGATAGCTCATTGCTGAATAATATTTCATTGACTGAATGTGCCAGTTTATCCATTCACCTGTTGGAGAACATCAGGGCTGCTTCCAAGTGTTGGCGTGAGGAACTAAGCTGCCATAGACATCTCTGCGTGGGTGTGTGGGTGGGTGTGGACTTTCACCTCCTGTGGAATATTGTACTCAATGGTTATGGGAGGAGCATGTTTAGTTTCGTAAGGAGCTGCCCAACTGTCCCCCGGAGTGGTCCCACCATCCTGCCTTCTGTCAGCAACGAGGCAGACTCCTGTTCGTCCCCGCACGCCCCAGCCCTGGGTTGTCAGTGTTCGGAGCTTGGTTTTCTGGTTCTGCGAGGGGCTTCTTGCTGTTCAGATGTGCAGGTCCCCAATGACTTGTGCTGTGGAGCACATTTTACTATGCTTGCTTTCCATCTGTGCAGTCTTTTTTAGGGAGGGGTCTGTTCAGGTCTTTTACCCATTTTTAAATTGGTTTGTTTGATTTCTTATTAAGTTTTGTTGTTCTTTGTGTATTTTGGATAATAGTCCTTTATCAGACGTCTGTTTTGAAAATATTTTCTTGCAGTCTGTGGCTTGTCCTTTCACTCATTTAACAGTGTCTTTTGCAAGGTAGAATAGTTAGATTTTAGTGAGGTCCAAGTGATTGATCTTTTTTTCATGGATTGTAACTTTGGTATAGTATCTAAAGTCATTTCAAACTCAAGGTACACCAGTTGATATTTTTGTTTCAAAAAGCTTAATACAGAATGTTGCTGGGTGTGGTGGTGCACAATTGTAATCCCAGCACTCAGGAGGCTGAGGCAGGAGGATCGTTGTGAGTTTGAGACCAGCCTGGGCTACAAAGTGAGCTCAAGGCCATCTGGGACTGCATAGCAAGACCCTGTCTCAAGAAGACCAAAAAAAAAAAAAAAAAAAACGAATGTTAACATATTCTTTTTTCTGGGGCGGAGGTACTGGAGTTCAGGGCCTCATCCATGGTAGGGCAGTGCGCTAGTACTGAATGTAGGCCAGCTATATTCCCTGGCCTCTTTTTATTTTCCCTGCCTTCTTTTATTTTGTTTTGAGACGGGCACATTAGGTTGCCTAGGCTGGACTTAGAATTGCAATGCTCCTGCTTCAGCCTCCTGAGTACCTGGAATTATAGGTGTGTGCCACCAGGCCAGGCTTTTAAGGAGGCCCTTGATGAGGATGCGCAGGCAAGAGCCCAGCCAGGGGTGGTGGCACCGACCTCATGGCACAGACCTCTCTGAGCCCTGCTCACCCTTGCATTCTCAGCAGTAGGTGCTTCTGCCGGGGCTTCCAGGGGCTGGTCTGATGTTGGGGCCCACAGCCCTCGCCCGAAGCCAGTGCACAGTGTGTCTGCAGGGTCCCAGCTGTGCCCTGGGTGCACGTCCATGGGGAACACAGGTGGACCCTGACTGTCACTCCTGGGGGGGCAGGCAGGGAAGGCCTCCTGTGGGAGGTGACAGCTGAGCACCAGGGTGAGAAGAAGGAAGCCATGTGCCGGAAGGAGCAGGGGCTTGCTGAGTGGGGCAGGGTGGGCTGCAGGGTCCTGCATCCTGGCAGAGCCCTTAGAACTTCATCCTATGGGCTGTGGGGACACCGAAGTTCCCCAGGGAGGATGCCTGTACCTGGGGCAGTTAAAGTGACCTCACAGCCCAACGTAAGGCACAGACCTTGTTGAGGGGACCTTGTGAAATGGTGTGGGGGGACTGAATGAACCTCGGACATCACCTGTGTTGCCTGCACTTAGTCACTTGCTTGAGAAAGCACCGGCATTGGAGGCAGAGATGACTCTGGTCATGACGGTCACAGTGGTGGGTAATTTCGTGCATGCAGACCCCCAGCCTCCAGCCCCCTCCCCACACCTTGGCCCGTGGCTATCCCCAGGCCGTGTCCCCAGGAGGCAGCCCCCCATCCATGCCTGTCCACTGTGTCCCACGAGAACTGCAGTTGGGTCCCCTGGGCCCTCATGCAGCTACAGCCTGAGCAGGGAGGCCACTGACCACATGCTGGGCGTCCTGTCTGTTGAGCCTGGTGACCAGGACAGGAGGGCTAGATTTTCCAGCAGTGCCACCTCCATGCCCAGGATCTTGCCGACCCCAGGGCTGAAGCTACTGCTGTGATGAGCCGAATGTCACCAGAAAGTAGAAGCAGCCTAGGGTGCGAATGGGAGCCAAGCTCTCTGCGTGGGTGTGGAGAGGACACCCTCACGCCCTGCTGGCCCTGTCTTCTGAGGGTGGCACTGGTGTCATCAGAAGCCTGTGACACAGGGAGCGGTTTTGGGACCCACCCTGGGTCTCCCTCCCCTTGGCTCCACCCCTGGCAGCACCTCCCCTCCTCTGGCTGGGTAAGGTTGGGTTTCCTGGACAGAAGTGGCCAAGCGAGGCCCCGTGAGTCCACCCCACAGCATCTGAGTTTCCGTCTATACGTGGGACCTGGCTCCTATTAGTACAAGCCTGGCCTGCAGGCGCCCACAGGTGAGCTTCAGACAGAGCCACCTGTGCCAAGGTTGTGGTACTGCCCTGTGGGGACCATAGGGGGATGGGCAGGGGCAGCACCAGAGTGCTGGCACAGGTGGCACTGGTCAGTGATGGAGCAGCTTCTCCGTGTGACTGGGTGTGCGCTCACTTCTGCTTTTCTAGGTCCCAGTCCAGAACAGCCACTTGGCCTCTGCTGATCTCAGCACTCTGGGGCGAGGGCCAAGGGAATGTTGTCCACAGTGACACAGACAGAACACAGAACCTGGGGGAGATGTGCTGGGCTCCATCCCCTGTTTGCAGCCCGCTGTCCTGGTGGCTCCTGGGCTGCTGCAGATGGTTTGTCGAGGCAGCCAGAATGAGATAGTCTCCAACAGCAGGAGGTTCTGGGCATAGCCTCTCCCTCTCCCCAGGGCTCTCCCTGCCGCTAGGCACTGGGAACATGTCCCCACAGGGCCAGTGTCCTGTTTTTCACTGTGCTCCTCATCAGCACGCGAATGTTCTGAAGATAAGCATTACTGTCCTCCCCTCCTGGCCACAGCCATGTCAGCCCAGCTGCCGATGGCCTCACCGGGCAGTGGGACATGGGACCGGCTGAGGTCAGAAGTTACCATGGCTTCTCTCACCAGGAGCAGGGAGCTGGACCCAGGCTTCATGTGGCTTCTCAGCATGGAGGGAAAATGGTTTTTCTTTAAGAAGCAGAGGGTTGAGTGGTTTGCAGTCTTCTTGCTTCCTGGGCTTTATTTAGATTTATTCTTTTTATAAGATTCAGTGCTCCCTGCTAAATTGCCAAGGGGAAGTGCTAGCCAATTACACACTGAACTGGGCAGGAAATGTTGGGTGAAAATGAAGTTTCCATCTGGCAACTTCCAACCAAAATTGTGCTGGGACACGACGGGGAAATCTCCATTAGCAATCAGACACTCTGCTTAATGTCACTGTGGCAGCTTCTCACGCGAGACACTGCAGGCAGGAGACAGGTGGGATGGCTTCAGCAGGTAGCCGGGCACCTCAGCAGGGCAAGGTGGCCCTGGCTGTCTGTGTGGGTAAGCCTGTGCAGAAGGGGCCTCCGAGCCGAGTACTGTTGAAGAACCATCTGTGGAAGCAGATGGGTGGTCCCAGTGGTGATAGCTACCCCCCGCCTTCCCTCCAAGATTCATTGCTATGACAGGGGACAGTGGCCTCTGGGGATGGCACTCACACCTGGAGTAGCCTCAGAAGTCACCTCTGCCATGAGGCTCATGGGTCGCTGGGTGGCTTCAGGGAGCTGGGGTCCCGGTATTCCACCTGTCACCAGCTGTCTGCCACTCTGCCTGCCCGGTCTGTCACACCACAGAGAAAGTTCTGGCAAGCAGGACAGAGGACCAAATATTCTCATTAATGTGCACACGAAATGGGCCAACCAGGCCTCTGTCCTCTGCCTCATCTGCCCTTCTCCTGGCAGCTGCGGCATCACCTGAGACCTCCTTGAGATAAGCTGCTTTGCTGTAAATGCTGCTTCTCGGAGCTGGCTTCCAACGGAGGGACAACTGCCCAAGTCCCAGTTCAGCCAGATGGCGCTGAAGGGGCGAACCTGACTCCAGGACACCTTTTCACTCCAGTTAAGGTGTGGCGGGGGGGGCTGAGCGCGAGGGCCACCTCTGTGCCCACGGTGACTACCCCAGGCCCATCCCGTGCAGTCAGGGGGCGGGGGCGGGGTCAGTAGGCACAGGCCGTGGTGTTAGGAAGGTGTTACTGGGTTCATTTGGAAGAATTTTTGATTTAGCGAAAAGCCGCAGCGACAATTCAGGGAGCGCCTTTATAATTCAGGCGGACTTTTAAAAAAGAATAGACCCTACAACAGCAGCTTTCACTTCACAGACAACTGTGCAGAAAGCACAGTCCTCACGCACCCCCTGCCTGACCGCCAGCCCAGCCCTCGTGCAGTCAACTCCCCTACTACATGCAACAACCCACGGACCAACACTGACAGGTGCTATCGCCCGGAGCTCCGGGTTCAGATTCGGGCCCCTCCTGGCGTGCGTTCTGTGGGTTGGGACAAACTCGTCTCGAAGAACTGGCATGCAGAGAATTTTCGCCGCTCCCTAAGTCCTCTGTGCTCTGCTTGTCGTCTCCCTTCTGACATCTGGCCACCACTGAGGTTTTTTTCACTTTCTTTGGTTTTGCCTTTTTCAGAAGGCCATACAGGCCATCTTTCAGACTGGCTTCTTTCACCTAGTAATATGCGTTGAAGTCTCCTCCAGCTCTTTTTGTTTTGCTTTTTGAAACAAGGGTCTTGCTATGTAGTCCAGGGGGCCTTGAACCCACTATGTAGCTCAGGCTGGCCTGAACTCATGAGCGCTGGGATAACAGATGTGTGCTTGTGACTTAGTACTAATTTCTTTTTGTTGTTGTACAGCGTCCCTCCCTCTGAGGGTGCTGCAGTGTGTAAGTCCACTCATCCGCCGAAGGACAGCATGCTTGCTTCAGAGGTTGGCAGTATGAGGACAGCTGTGACAGATGTCTGGGCTCAGAGTTTTTCTGGTAATGAACTTTGCTGTGACAGAGCAGCACTCTATCCTAGTGCCACGGGCCAAGACTTCAGGCTGTGACTTTCTTTGGAAACAGGGTCTCTGCAGATGTAGTGAAGAGGAGGTCACATGGAGGAGCCCTGCTCCCATGCGATGGCCTCTCTGAGAGGGGACACTGGGCGATCACACAGAATGATGGAGCCTCAGAGAAGCCGGCTCTGCCAGCGCCCGACCTGACTTCCCGCCTCCAGAGCCCAGACATCGGAGAGCCTGTAGTTTAAGCCCTTATGAGGCTCCTTCATTATGGGAGCCAGGTCACTCCTGGCCTGGGCATATGTGCGCCCAACACCAGCTGTGGCCAGGCAGCACTGGAGCACCTTGCACACGTGCTTTCCTCACATCAAGAGCTTCTGAGGGCGGCTCTGGTGCCATCCCATCTGCTGCTGAGTGCAGGGCACTGCTGCCGTCCAGGCCCCGCGGCTGGTGAGCTCACCACCAGCTTCCAGTCGTGCTCACGCTGGGGCTGAGGGAGGTTTCTGGGGAGCCCGCAAGGTGACCTTGACTGGCCCCGGGCCTTGCTCCCTCAGGGTCTCTCTGGACTTCAGAGCCAGGGCCCTCCGGCCTTGCCCCCCAGGCTCGCAGCAGCCCATCCCCAGCCGGGCCAGCTTGCAGCTGATGTGGCACCGGCAGGTATTTCTGCAGGAAAAGCAGCTTTAGCTCCCTCATCGTTCCTTCAATTATGCAGTCAAGTCCCTAAAACCCCATTCGTCAACGCAGCCAGGCTGAAGGGAGACCGCTGCTGGCAGAAGGCTGCAGTCAGGCCTGTGATGACCTTGGCTGCAGGAGGTGCCCTTTGTGATATCAAAATTAATTATTTCTGGGAGAAATGTCAGCCAGGACCTAATGAGTTTGGGAGGTTAGACCTCTCCCCATGTTCTTGGCACATTTGGGAGCCCAGGGCTCTGGGCTTCTGGGAGTCCAGGGCAGGATATATACGCCTCTGCTTCAGGTCCTAGCACCTTGGTGGGTCACCCATGGAGGCCGAGGTTCCTGCCTCAGGCCTCAGTGGCTGTGGGGATGGGGCTGGGAGCAGGATGGTCTCTGCTCCCCTGTTGGGAGTGTGGTGAAAGGCTCTCCTGATGGTCAGTCTCTCCATATCTCTAGCCCCCAGTCCTCACGGCCTCCTGCCAGGCGACAGAGGCCTCTCACGGGCTCTGCTCCCTGATCTCTTTGGGATCGGGGGGCTCTGCACCCTTAGAACACAGTCAGGGTTCTCATGCTGGCCCACAGGGCCATGTGATGCCCTGACCATGGCCACTCTTCCCCTGCGGTCACTGTGGCCTGCTGGGATCTCAGGGAGGAGGCGGGCGTGCCTGTGCCCTGCTCGCCCTTGCATCAGGCATGTATGGTTGCAGTTGCATTCTGCAGCAGCTGGCCCTGCCCATCTCCAAGGAGTCTCAGGGCTGCTCCTGCCACCCAGAGCTGGGACTGGAAGGATGATCCAAGCACTCCCAACACCAACAGTGCTCGGGGCTGGACTGGCCCAGGGAAGGTTGTGGTGTTTTTGGTCAAACACCTTGAGAAACAAAATCGCCCATTCTAGTGAAGGACTTCGGAGGTTGCATTGGGGCATGGCGCCCCCTTGTAGACCCAGCCTCAGCCACACTCCCAGCAGAGAGCTGCCTGAGTCCTTTGGCTAGGTGCATGGTCACTGTGGTCGTTGCTTGACTTTTCAGACGAGGATGTTAGGCACAGTGGGGTGGAGCAATTTGCTCAAGGAGTCACAGGGAAGAAGCAGCAGGACCAGGAGCAAACCCCCGTCACCCTGGCTGAGCGGCCCAAGATCCTGGAAGAAAAGTCCACAGCTTCCGGCTAGCCAGTGCAGAGAGGTGCCAGGTTCCTGTCCTCCCATTGCCCACTACTATGTGCCTGTCCTGAGACTGTCCTTGCGGCTGTGCACAGATCAAAGGCCCCCCACTTCCTGGGAGGCAACCAATACCAGAGATTAGCTACCTAAACAATTAAAATTCCTGTTTACCGGAACGGGACTATTTCGGGTTTCACCTCTCAGCCAATCAATGCCTAGTCCGAACGGTCAATACAGGCTCGCTAGTGCTCAGGAAAGAGGCTGAGAGCCGGGAACCAGCTCCAGGGGCATCTGGAAGGGGAAGGCGGGGGTGTCGGAGAAGGCCAGGGTGCAGCACTGAGCTCTCTTGGCCCTGTGGGGGGCCCCTTTAAGGTAGGGGTGGAGCTACTGCGGCCTTGTCTTGTCAGAGCCATGGAGTGACACTATCCCCTGGCCCTGACGCCTCTAGGGTTGGGGAGGGCTGATGCCTTGGTGCCTCTGGGATCTCCAGTTTTTCCATGGGGCTGTTGGCCAGGGGCTGGAGAGGCTCTTATTCACATGGGATGGGGCAAGCAGAGCCCTGAAACAAAGGCAGCTCTGGAGGCTTGCCTCAGCAAGGGTCGTGGGGACGGTGGGGCAGAGTCCTTTGGGTCCTCTTAAGCTAAGGGCAGGTGGGGAATGCTCCCTGCCGCTGAGCTGGTCTGCCCGGGTACCTTCTTTCCCTGTGACCTCCCAGTGCCCATGCACTGACCTACAGCAAGGCAGCTCTTCTGAACCTTGGTGAACACCTCCTGGTGGAGGGAGAAGGGCTGGCTAAACAGGCTTGAATCGGGAGGGTTTCTTACAATTCTCCAGGGAAAATTCTGAGTTAAAATAGCCACCCCGCACTGTCTACCTCCAGAGAGCAGGGGCTGGAGAATCAGGATAAACCCTTTAACAGTGTGAACATACATTCTGCGTACACTGCTGACTTGACCCTCCCAACAGCCCCTGGGAATGGATGGTGGCACTCAGGGCTGGAGGCCTGGGTCAGAGGGGACGGGGGGGCAGGGGCAGCCCAGCCTCTCAGGTACCAGCCGGGCCTCCTGCTGTCTGGAACAGACAATTCTGCTCAGGGTGGGTCACAGTAGAAAAGGCAAAGGAAGCCATTCGAGCCAAGGGTCTGAGACTCAGATGACCTCTCTGGTCCTTACCTGCCCCACCCTCCCGGGGTCTCTGGATGTGGAGCTAGGCCTGAACTGCTGCAGATGTAACCCTTTTCCCAGACACCCACAACCTCGTTTCCACTGTCCCAGGTGGAGAGGGTGGTACAGGGGCTGTGTAGTCACTATCCCGGGCAGCCTCTGCCCTTTCCAGGGCCACCAGTGTGTGAGAGCCTCAAGGGGCTGTGCCTTCAACCTTTGATCAGTGTCGCCTGGTACCAAAAATTTAAGGCAATTTGCCAAAGCCTCTGCAGTACCCTCAGAGGTCAGTCACTGGGTTTGGTCATCAGGGCACAGGTGACTTTTTTTTGAGACACGGTCTCACTCTGTAGCCCAGGTTGGCTTCGGGCCTCCTGCCTTAGCCTGTTGAATGCTGGGACACAGCTCCGTACCACCACCCCTGGTTTTGTTTTTAAGTTTTACCTCTGACACATTTCTTGGTGTGCTCATTACAAAGCCCAGCCAGGGGGTTGGAGCCGGGGCTGACTGTGCCTGTGACACTCCCTGTGGGGGCAGGGAGCATTGCGGGAGGGGAGAGGAGGGGAGGAGTTGCCCCTCACAGTTCCAGAAAGCACTGGGAATGAGGTGCTGGCTGGCTGGAGACAGGCAGCTCCTGGGAATGAGGCTGGCACTTCGGAGACTCCACTGGGCCCACATTCTCCCAAATGTCCCTCATCTTTGCCTCTAACTCAGAGAGAGGCCCTGAGAGGGTCACCGGGCCAAGCCTGAGGAAGGTGGACTGGAGATGGGCCTGGGGAGCTGGCCACTCTGCCAGCACCCATCATGGCCCTCATGATCAGCTAAGCACCTGCTCGGTGCCCAAGAGCTCGTCCTGGGGCTACCTTGGTCCCCACCTGGACCTGGGTCAACTCAGGGTCAGGCCTGTGGAACGAGTCCTAGCCAAGGCTGGGGGAGGATGGGTCGCTGCAGGGCTGAGAGCCCTGTCCAGGGGTTGAGGTCCAAGCCCCAAGTCCGGAGTCTCACGCACTTATGCACTGCCCCCTTGTCAACCGGACCCTCACGGCTGGGCACAGAAAGATGTGTGGGAAGCCCCCTCCTCCCCAGGTGAAGAGTCAAAGCCCGGGGAAGCAGAGAGCCGGGCAGCACTGGGGCCCCCAGCTCCTGTGTCGCCTCCACCCCCAGCCTGTGATCACGTGGGCCGCTCAGCTCCTTGAAAAAGGCTATTCTTGGGTCTGCTCAACAGGTGCCCAGCAGTGTGAATCTGTGCTGATGTCAACCACCCAAAGTGTGCTGGCCGGGCGCTGAGGCCATCTTCACTCTCAGCTGCATGCTGGAGCTCCAGGCCTGAGGTGGACAAGTGTACCAAGCCTCTCCCCGAAGGCAGGGCTCTGTGAGCCCTGATTCTCAGAGGAGGGAAGGGTTTCCATCAGCATCTGACTTGGGTCCTTGTATTCTGCTCAAGTTTTATCCCAGCATTTGGCAGAGTGTGTGACACTATGTGGCTTCTGCAGATTCTCTTCTAGCCCAGCCAGCCAGGATTTGTGGACCGCACAAATGGCAGTACTGCTTCGGGGGCCCCATTCCTGTGCAGGAGCGTCAGCCTGGGCTATCTCCCAAGCTCCCACTGCCTGAGGGGCAGAGTCAGCATTGCAGCCCATAGGCTCTTGCCACTCCGCGCCACCCCCCTGCCCACCTCATCTGCAGCCACTCATTCCCTAGCCCTGGGAAGTGAGCCCTCTGGCCTGGAGCTCCAGACACCAGGGTAGTCCAGGAGCATTCCCAGGCCTTGCAAAGTTAATGAGAGCACTGAGAGGCAGAGGGTCAATGGTTGACAGGAGGATATGTCTATTTGTTGGCATCCAACAGCCTCTGCAATGACATAATCAGAAGGTTCTTACTGACTGGGCAATAAAACAGCTCATAACTGTGAATGCAAAATTCCTGAGTGAGGCGGCCTTGCAGCCCTGAGGAAGGTCACCCCAGGATCATAGCAGAGGCACCTTGCGGGCAGCAGCCTCACAGGCGAGGCTGCAGGGAGTCCTGGCCCGGTACCACGCTGGTCCTGCACAATGCCCTGTGCTTCCTGTTCCCCACACACTGCCTCTTTGGCCTGATCAGCTGCCTGCTCCACCCACGACCCCTGGGGGTGCTGCCCATGTGAGCCATGACCTGCACCTGAGTCAGTCCTGGGACAGCCTTCCTCTCCAAGTCTAGGTGCAGCTAGGGCAGTGGGATCTGAGGTGTCACCTGGGAGGGAAGGGGAGAGAGGGGTGCAGAGGACAGAGGGCAGGGGGATCTCAGGAGTGGGGAGTTGCTGAGCCTGGACTCTGACCCCACTCCACTCTCTGGACAGGGTGCAGCACAGGTGTGGGCTACTGTTTCAGCAAGAAGCCAGAGCTATGGGACTCCGGGCTTCAAGGAACCAGTGGTTGTCAAACCTGGGGATCTTGGAGAAGGCAGATGGTAAGGCCTCTTGCCAGAGCCTCCCCAGCCGACTGCCATGAAAGCAGGCTCTGGTGGAGCCCAAAACCCAGCGTGTGGCCACTTGCCTCACACCCCACGTACTTCCCCAGCCCACAAGGGATGAAGTCTGTACTGGGAGCCACACAGAGACAGGAGGGGATGATGGATGTGGAAGCCAGTTGCACCTCAAAAAATTACCTCAAAGTCATTGGTTCATCATTACAGCTTGGCCATAGGCTCTCACTGCCCTTCCTAACATCCTTCTGATGAACCCAGGGCAGTGCTGTGAGCACAGCAGTGATGGAAGGGATTATTCAAGGGATTCTGGGGCCCCACAGGCATGGATTTGGGGCTTCCAAAGGAAGCTGGGAAACTGAACCCCTTTTCACCAGGTGAGGTGGCCAGGGGAATGCCCTGACTTCTGGACCAAAGTGGATAAAATCTTCCAGAGGACCACCTTTGGAGGGTCTCCCAGGCTTTGGGCCCCTCATGCTGGGGGTTTTCCGTGGGTCCTCTCCAGCGTGACTCTGGGAAAGCGTGCCTGGGACCTGGCATTCCCAACCCAAGGTCCTGGCAGGAGACTTTCCTCAAACCTCAAACCCCTGCAGGCAAGTTCTTGGGCAAAGGTGGAGTCACCATCACTGGCCTGCTATCTCAGTGAAAAGATACTGAAGGACTCTGATTGAATAATTTGTCAGGCATATAATAAATTCAAGGAATACCTCCAAGGTTTTGAGAACTCACATTTGACTTCCTCCTGGAGTTTCCTGGCAGGCAGAGCCATTCATCAGGATTTCACAGAACTCCATTCGTTAGGTGGGTGGCTCCCTCCCGGGCAGGGTGGTTCTCAATTGTAGCGGACCTGGGAAGAGGGACATTGTCCTGGGGACCCTGGAGTGTGGCCAGATCTCAGGCTTAGAACTTCTTTCTCCATATGATTGACAGAGGCAGGCAGAAGCAAGTGGGGCTCTCAGGGGGACGAGACAGGGGGACAAGCCACAGCTACAGGCACAGTGTAAGCCAGCTGTGGTTCCCCATTCCCCTCAGCACAGCCGTGTCCCCACACAGCTGCTTCCCCTCCTGCACAGCTGCAGACCTGGAGCTCACGGGGCAGGAGTGGAGCTGTGACAGGCGGCAACACCAGGTCCACAACAGGGCAGGACCCCCTGGGCTCCAGTTGGGATGTTACCTCAGGAGGCTGCTTGTGGGGACACCCTGGGTAGCAAATGGCCTGGGAGGAGGAGGAGAAAGGGGAGGAGAGGTTTCCTAGAATTGGTGATTTGAGCAGAACAGCAGCTCCTCCTCATTTGTGGCACATTTTCCTTTTCCTTCTTTTTCTTGTGTGTGTGTGTGTGCTAGGAGTTGAGCCCAGGACCTCATGCACACTAGAAACTCCTCTACCTCAGAGCACGGCAAGTGCTTAAATCTGTTGAGGGACTGGTGGCCCTGATCTCAGAATCTCTTCCAAAGAAACTGCATCAGACCGCCCCCACCCACTGTGCCTGTGTTCGTGCAGATTCCTGGTCACCTGGGCCCAGTCATAGTGCCCGGAGTCCTAGGGTGGGCACTCAGCACAGTAGACAGTTTACCTCTGTGACTCTGTGGTGGTCATCAGCAAGCTCCATGGTAAAACCAGGAGCTCAGGGCCGGCCCATAGCCAAGACAGGATCACATCCTTATACCCTGAAGAGCTGCTCATTGTGACCCCTGCCATGTGGCCATGTCTACAGAGTAGCTCTTCCTTTAGCCAATGCTTCAGTACACCCATAGGCTTGCAGCTTGCTCTTGGGACTTGGTGGCAGTTAAGTGAATGCTCATTCCAGAGCCAGGCAGCACAGCACCTCTGACCCATGGCTCCCCCAGCCAGCAGCACTCCCAGTTATGGGCAGATACGTCATGCTTGCCTGACAGCCCACAGGGTAGTGAGCACCCAATCACAGCAGGCAGAGGAGGGCAGCAGGTCGGACAGGGTCACCTCCGCCTCAGCCCCGGGTCCACAGGCCGCCCAGAGCTCATCTTTACATTGGCCAAGGCTTTTGGAGATGGAGATGGAGACTTGGCACCATGACAACTTAGGACAATTGAGTTCAGGCCCCTCTGGTGTGCAGGGGCTTTGGAGAGAGCACACTGTGAAGGCAGAGAGTGGTGAAGTGCCCTGTGGGCAGGGGTCATATCCTGCCCAGGGGTGCGGGCTCAGCATTGTGGCCACCATGGTCTGCACCCTGGGGGAGGGTGCAGCTCCCACTCCTATCCCCAGCTTGCTGTGACATTTATAAATGTTATGTGCAGGGAGCCAAAACCCATCCCAAATTAAACAAAACCCCAGGGAGTGCCCGCGTGGGCCCCCGAGAAAGGCAGCCCAGTGGCGGTGTCTCCCCATCCACTGCGGGGCTCAGCCTGGCAGCTGCTTCTGGCAGCAGTTCAGTTCCTTATCCAAATGAATTTGGCGTTTTTTTTAAAAGCACCTTTATAACAATTCCAGAATGAATATTTATAGGGCAGGGACGAGGGAATGGGCTAATTGTGGCTGAGTCTATCAGATCAACGCTCCCTGGCTCCCAGAGGACGCAGTCGGGAGACAGCCTCCTTCCCTCCCTCTCTCCTCCCACGAGGAGGCCAGGGAGAGAGAGACCCCAGAAGGAGCCTCCAACACGGTTCAGTAGGAGCAGCCCGCTGGGCCTCCTTCCCTCCCTCCGGCCCTGCGTTGGATCAGGGCTGGGGTCCGGGTGGAGAGGTGCGCTGGGGTGAGCAGCAGTCCTGGAGGGAAGAGAGACAGGGAAGAGGTGTTCCGGAAGCCTGCGGGTTGGTAGAGAGTCCTGGAAGCAGTGTCAAGTATGACATCTTGGGGGACAAAGGGAGAGGTCTCCGGGTAAGGGGGTCTGTGAGGGGCAGCTGTGATCCAAGGGCTACAGCCATGGGGGCTCAGGCAGGGCCTCCAGAGCTGGGGGAGCTGTAGAGACACCAGTGCAGTCCATAGTGATGTTTCTCCAGGCTGAGGACATTGCTGTGGGTAAGGGGCTGGGTAGGGCAGAAGTGATCTGGCCTCTGCAGGAGGCCGGTATCACCACAATGGGCCACTGTGGTCCTAGGGGGCTTGGCATACCGACTTCTCCTGAGCTTGACCTGTCCCCCATCCTGTCCCAGGCCCTGGCTGGGCTGCCCTGTGTGCCCAAGCTCCACCCCACAGGCCTCCTGAAACTCCCAGATGGCTACAGTGCCAGGGGAAGATGGGGTGATGGCCACAGTGGGATGAGGAACGTGTAGACGGTGTGGGGGTTCCGGGAGATGGAGAGTTTACGGACCAGGCCGACAGCCCAGTGTTTCAGTGGGCTGCTATGGCTGCGGCTCTGCTAGAGCCAGGAAACTTCACGGCAATAAACTTACAGGGTTCTTAAAATGCAGCCAGCAGTGGCCCCTGAACCTCCCACCTGCCCTGCCCCTCCCACCCTACCTGTGTGGAAAGCTGGGGTCTCCCAGCCCTTTAGCACCAGGTGCTCTCTTCTCCTTAGAGGCCGGGACCCCTCTGCAAGGGCCCAGCATCCTTCTCCTGCTTTTGTGCTCCTCATGTCCTGCAGGGACAGCGCTGCTCCCAAACCTGCCTCTGCTCTCCCGCAATGTCTGGAGGCAGCAGGGGCTTTGGCTGGCAGAGGGGAGGCAGCCAGGACTCAGGGAAGCCAGCTTGCTTACTGCCGGCTTTAACCAGGGATTGGCCCTCTCCTGGGATTAGGGGAACACCCTGCGCAGAGGAGAAGCTGGGCCCTGGACCCCAGAAGCTGTTCTCCACATACTGAGCAGGGAGGGAGGGGCTTCCAGTACCGAGGCCACTGTGTACCCCAGGGCCCTCTTGTCCCCAAAGGCTCTGTGTGGGCCAGGCTCATGGGTGGGGCAAGTGCTGACCCAAAGCTGCTGAGTAACCCTGGCTGGAGGATCCAAACGGTGCCGCATGGGCACCTGTGTCTGGTGACAGGAGAGCTGTCACCATCCTAGATGGGCTGTCTCTAGCAGGAGACAAACTGCTCTCTGCTGACACCACGGCAGTGAAATATACTTTTCTTTATGCGCTGCCAGGGAGGTTTCCCTTTGCTGTGAAGGGAGGGTGTGTTTATTTGCTCTGTGTGTGTGTGTGTGTGTGTGTGTGTGTGTGTGTGTGTGTGTGCGTTTGAGCATGCATAGGTGGGAAGCCATCCAGGTGCTGTGTGTGGGTTGCCATCCTGCGTTCATGGGCATTTCACCTGCAGCTCTGTTCCCCAGGCCACACAGCTCCTTCAAGCTCCCCATCCCTGGGACACCACATCCCTATGTGTGCCAGGGTTTTCAGTGGAGGTGGGGTAATGCTGCAGATTTCATCTCCCCCTGGGACCTGCAGTGCTCACTGGCCTGGTAGGGCTCTGGGCAATTCTGCAGACTGGCACACTGTCCACGTGCTGGGTGCAGAACTCTGGACTCCAGGGCAGGGGCTAGGCAGGAGGGGTCACTGGCTCCTGGATGGGGCCTAGGACCCCTGCCCACCAATGCTGTTTGTCTGTGGACCCAGCCCCCTGTCTCTGGAGCTGTTAGGGTTTAGACTAAGAATGCCCCCACCCCAGCCTTTGCACCCACACAAGCTTGAGGAAGGTAAATGGACTGTGGGGTGCTGCACTCACCCCAGGAATCATCCACTGCTGACTTCAACAACCAGAAGAGGAGGGTCCCTGGGGGTGTGGCTGGAAGGGCCTGCCTCCCTTTCTGTCTCCTCCCTTCTTCGTTTCCTGGGCACCATGAGGTGAGCAGATCTCCTCCACCTGGCCTCTCCTTCCTGCTGTTTTCTGCATTCACGCCTGCCAAATGTGGACCAAACTTCTACAACTGTGAGTCAAATAAATTTCTCCTGCAGGTTCTGGATGTTGGGTGTTTTGTGTCATAAGTGAAGAGAGGGACTAAAACTAGCCCTGGCCCGAGACCTTCCACACCCCCCGCTTGGGTGACCCATCTCCTCCTCTGTCCCCTAGCGCCCCTGCCCAGCTGTCCAGGAGCACAGCTGAAGCTCAGCCAGGCTGCAGGATCCAGGCTGGCAGGGCCTCCCTGAGGGATGCCGGCAGGGGTGAGTGTCCTGCGGCTTCATAACAAATGGCCACACATTTGGTGGCTTAAATACACACCAACTTTCTTACAGCTCTGGAAGCCAGAAGTCTACTGCCAGCGTGTTGATGGGGCCAAGCCCTTTGGAGCTGAGGGAAGGTCCCTGTCCTGCCTTTCCTGGCGTTAGAGCTGCACTAAGGGGCCGTCCTGTCCTTTGTCTTCCGCACTAGCAGCGCTCTCCCATTTCTGATGCTCTCTGGTAATGACCCCATCATGACAGTCTGGAACACCACCATCTCAGGGTCTTTAACTTAATTCCAGTCCTTTTGGCCACGTAAGGTGACATAGTCAGGTCCTGGGCATCAGGATGTGGGCACCCTTGGGGGAGGGGAGATGGTTCCAGCAGCACATGGGGCTGGGGGTGTAACCTGTAACCTGTGATGCCCCTCACAACCTCTCCCAGCAGATCTGACTGTGGCCCTGGGAAAGTCCCCAAGAAAGCAGCACCTGGGGCCTTGGAGCCGGGGCTGGGCAGCCCTGTTTCCAGGGGTGGGGATTTCCAGGGGGTGTGGAGGCTGGACTGATTGGCTTATCTTTTTTGTTTTCAGTTCGAGTGCAAGTCACGAAAGATAAAAACGAACCATTTTAAAGTGCACAACGCAGCAGCATTTAGTCCACTGCAACACCCGTCACCTCTATGTACTTCCAGAACATTCTCTTCACCCCAGAGGAGACCTGAATGCTGAGAAGTACTCGCTTCCTACCCACTCTCCATGCGTGATGGCCAGTCTGCCCCATCTCTGCGGACTTGCCTGTACTGGACATTTCAGGGCCATGGACGCATGCGATGTGTGGCGTGTGTCTGGCATCTTCCACTTAGCAGCAGGTTTTCAGGATGCATCCATGTTGTAGTGTGTGCTACAGCTTCATCTCTTTTGATGGCCCAAAACAAATCTGCACAAATGTGCTGTGTGTTGTCTGTCCCGCCTCATGGGGTGGCCACTTAGGTTGGGCACCGTTTAGCCACTGGGAGCAGCACATCAGTTCCTGCGGGCACGTGCCTAGGGTGGGTGGCAGGGTCCATGGAGGGGCTGCCCAACTTTTCCACAGTGGATCCCCTGGCAGTGGCCCAGGGTAGGGGTGAAGGGGAGGGCTCTGCATGGGACTAGGCAGCAGGGAAGTGTTCCCTGGGAGGAAAATGAGGAGTGCACACCCTGTTTGAGAGCTAAGTGTTCATGGTCACCCCATCCTACATGTACAGGGTCAATTCCAAGGAGGTTCCTGCTTAGTCTCAGTGCCTGGCTTTGAGGTAGGTGTCAGTAGACTTCCTGGGAGAGACACATCAGATGCTGGTGCTCTGATGAGAGGGCTGGGCTCACATCCTGTTCTCCAGACAGTGAGCAAAGCCACCTCGACCAAGGTCGTGGCTGGCCCCTGTCGAGGTGTAAAATACCATGGGTGACACTGGCTGGGGTAACGCCAATAACTGCTGGATGGAGCGCAGAGGCTGCCGGGGCTTTGCCTTATCCAGGGTGACCAACGACATCCCAGGCGTGGGGCAGCTGCTGCTAGAGCCTACAGAAGCCTCCTGTCATGGCCACTGATGATAGGGGACAGTCACTCCCCTGCGACTGTCAGTGACCCTGGGAGGGGTAGACATCCTGGAAGGTGTAGCTCTACCCTCTGGTTATACTGATCCGCCAAGGGCACTTGCCTGCCACATTTCCCACATAAGACCCCAAACTCACTCCAAACCCCAAAGCTGAGCACACGTTAGCAGGGCTCCAGTGAGAGCCCGTGCCCCACGTGCCTCCCTCAGCCCTGGTCATCTTGTGGTCAGTGGACCTATCAGTCAACTCTTTGACTGAGTCATTCATTCATTCACTCAATAGCTGGAGCACTAGAAATAGGTATAGGAAGATCCAAAAGGGCGTGAAGAAGTGAGGCTATCTGCCCCCCCCAATGCCACATGTGGGAACCCGTCGGGAGGTAACCTGTGATGATGGTAACCAGGGCCGAGACTAGTTGGGCTGGTTCCCAGCTGAGCTACTCCTTGTCATCAGCAAGGGGTCACCTGACCCCCCTCACACGTGGGGCTGGAAGGTTGCCCCTGATCCCCATCAGGGGGAGGTGCCAGGAGGCCAAAGCAAGCCCAGTGAGGTGGCCACCTCCCAGCTGGTATAGCCCACCTAGGGTGGTGAGTAGGCAGTGGGTGGCAGAGCCCCTGGCCTCCGCTCAGGCTCCTTCCACAGGACCCCAAATCCTTGACCGTGCCTCCCTGATGCTGACCAACCCTTCAGGCAGCCGGGGGAACACAGCCTGCACGTGGCTGTATGTGGAACTTGTGACAGGCACTTTTCATGGGTTGTGCTGCAGACCCTGCCCTGCTATTGGCTCAGGAAGCTCTGGAGCAACTCAAGGTCACTTTGTCACGGCCTGGAGTGAGATTACAGCGCAGGATGGGGGTCCCCCTGCCCAGAGTGATGTGGATGCTCACTGGGAGAAGCAGCTGATTGGGACAGCTCTGGCTCCACTGCCAGCCTTGGCTTCCAGGAAGCTGCTCAGGAGCTGCTGGTGCCCTACGCCCCTTTTGTCCGCTGCTGTGAGGTCCCCGCATGGGCAGGGCAAGGAGCCCAGGGACACGGCTCCACTTCCCCAAATTCCAGAGGCCCTCTCCCCGGAGCTGGCCCCATCCAGCCACCCAGAAAACTGATTCCCAGGTGGGGAAGGAGCACAGTCTCTCCCAAAGTGTGGAGCCAAGCTGTCCTCTTCAACTCCAAGACATGGTGCCCAGTCCTCTCCTCTCACTTTGCTTCCTGATTTCCAAGCCTGCACCCTTTGGCCAGGTTTTGGGTTGGGGGCTGACTCCGGATCTGAGGAAAGGACAGGGCTCTGGGAGATAAGAAGATGAGGGGCAGGGAAACGAGCCCTCCATTTCCTACTCCCTGGGTACATTCTGGATGTGGACTATGCCTTCCTATGCCTCAGTGTTCTCACCTGCAAAATGGGCCTGAGAAAGCTCCTTGGTGTCAGCTCTGTCTTCCCCTCCTCTTGCCAGGGTCCCTGTCCCTGATGTCTTCTTCCTTCGGAAGCTTCTGCTTCATCAGTGAATCCTATGGGCAAACTCTGAAGCTACAGCCAGAGCAGGGCAGTCCTCCCACCCGGCCTCAGCCTTACCGGCCCAGCCCTGTGCACAGAGGCAGCCTGGGGCTCAGTCAGCACTGCCCAGGTGCTGCGGTGACCCTCAGAGAGTGGCCCTGGGGTGCGGTCTGGCCTGCCTCCACTATATGATGGCCATGGCCCAGGCCTGACCCACGCAGCCTGTCATGTCACTGTGTCGCTGCCACCCCACATCCTCCTTGGCCTCCGTGCCGTCTGCCTCATACTCCGGCTTCCAACCTTCTCGGCCGCTGCACTCCGTGTGTTTGGCCCTAGAGGCTCTTCTTCCAGCCTCCCCTGGCTTTGTCCTCAAGGTCACTTGGGCCCTGTCCGTTCTACACCCCAGGCTGTCCTGGAAGGCCACCCCTGGTGCCACGCCCAACGCAGTTCCTAGTGGACGGCCTCAGTCCAGCATCCAGCCATGTTTACTCAATTGGTCATCCTCTGTCCAGCACAGCGGCCATGAGCCATATGTGGCCACCAGACAGAGATGAATTAGAACCAAGTCAGAGGAAGAACCAGGGCTGTGCTGTGTTAGCTTGTTTCAAGAGCTCAGCCGCCACCTGTGGGCAGGGGCAGCCTTTGCGGGGGCAGTGAGGGGCTGCCCAGCTCTGCTTTCCACACCTTGGCAGACTCGGCCTCAGGCAGTGTCCTCTCACAGGGAGGGGACCTGGAACCACAGCCCCACACTCTGCCTGGGCTGGGCTGGAGTGGACACAGGTCCCCTCAGGTCTGGGTGTCCACATCAGCGAGCGCACTTGGAGAGGCTGACCACCTGCCTTGCCAGACAGAGCAAATGGCTTGGTCGTGCAGGAGCGAGACCTTTGCAGGCGGTTTCTGGAACAAGTGGGCCTCTTGAAGCCCATGCTCTGGGAGGGACTTGACACCTGGCACAAGCTTGCCGTGCCTGCTCCTGACCTTCCACGACGGTCACTGCAGCCTACTGTCATGGCACTTCACAGCCTTGGGGAGTCCGCAGAGGGATGAGAAGATCTGCTCAGTGCCATACAGCCTGAGGGGATGGTGGGTTGGCACAGGCCACTGGGCTCTGAGTCCTGGCCCGGCTGGGTCTTGTCCTGGCATATGCCAGTTACATAATTCACTCATCCCCCAGGACGGGACGCTCCCAAGTGTAACCAACGTCATAGATTTGGGGTCTCCCAGCCTCAAGCCCCTGACGGTGAGGCCCAGTGTAGGGGTGGCCAGCAAGTTGCCCGGCCAAGGTGACTGGCAGTGCTCATTACTGGGGGTCAGCTCCATGGCCACAAGAAAGCAAAGCTGTGGGAGCCCTGGGGGGCCTGGGCTGGGCTCAGCATGCAGGAGGCGGAGGGCACAAAGGAAGGCAGCACCTTCCCTGGCCCTGCACCCTGGAGTGCCTGGGTCTCCCCAGGCACCCCAAGGAACAGCTGGCACGGCCTTAGAGGCTGCTGGCCGCTACTGCCCACTGCTGAGGAGGCGCCTCTCTACTGGGCTGCGCTAAAAATAGCAGGGGTTGGGGGGGATTATAGGGCAGGGACAACCGGTGGGAGGCTTGTCAGGAGGGGCAGGGAGGGAGACCAGGCCACCGCCTGGGCCGGGGACAGGGACACCGTCAATGGCGCTAGGGCTCCCACCCTGTCCCTGGCTGCCAGGCCAGCCACAGCCCAGCTGACAGGCTATTTTTTCCCCTGCTTGACTAAATATGGTCAGGGAGCACAGCCCGAGGGGGGCCACTTGGCCGGGCCGCGTGTTTGGGATGCTTGGCTGGGTATATAAGAACTGCCAAGGTGAGGCTGCTTCTGATCCCAGGGCCCCCACACCCGCTCTGGCCAGGTCAGGCCCTGCCCCTCCCCTCCCCCCGGCTGAGTCTCCGCATGTGGGGCCGCGTGCATGTGTGAGCGTGCACTCCCGCGGGCCTTCCCTTTTGTTCCGCCCTGACCTCTCTCTTGTGCCGGCCGGCCTGGGGGTGCAGGAGCTTCCTGCAGCTGAGCCGAGCGCAAGGTGTGCAGCGGGCAGGCGGCTGCCTCTGCCCTCCTTCCTTAACTCTGCATCAGCGCCTCCTCTCTCTCGCTCTCTCTCCCTCTCCCCCCCCCTTCTCCCGCTCCCTCTCCCTCTTTCTCTCTCAGGAGCTCCCTGCTCTGCTAAGTCTGCGCTGCTGCAGGAGGGCTGGGGGGCAGGGGTGCGGAGATGGGGTGCTGGTGTCTTCTTTCTCTCTCTGCCTCCCCCCAAGTGCGGACTCGGGAGCTTGGCCCGCCCCCACCCCTGCGTTCGCAATTGGCTCCGGGAGGAGGCGGCTGGCGCTGCTGCCGCTGCAGCATCTCCCAGGGAGCCGCGACCCTGCGCCCGCTGCCACCACTGCTGCTGCCGCGGTCACCAGCCCAGCCCGGAGGGCGCCTGGGCTCCTGGTGAGTCGCCCAGCTCATGGCTGAAGCCACCTGCCCTCCGGGATGGCCCCTGTAAACTTGCCTGTGTTGCGGTGGGGGTGTGCCCGCCAACAAGGTGGATGCCGGTGGGTGCCGGTGCCGAGAGGTTCCGACGCAGGTGCCTGGAGTTTTCTCTTGGCGCGTGGCATCAGCCACATTCGGAAAACTGCAGAGCCAGCAGCCGGCAGGGCCAGGAGGGCGAATCCAGCCGGGATGCAGGAACTTTGACATGTGGGCTTTCCACAAGAAACCAGCCGCCCCTGGGGGCTTGGTGGTGCATGCGTGGATGGGGGTCGCAGCGTGGGCACTGGGGGTAGTGATGGGGAGATGAGGGAGCTTAATTGACCTGTCAGACTGCAGCAAAGCCCCAGGGCTGGGATTGTGGCTAAACTTACCTTGGAACTTGCAGCATTGACCGCGGAGGTGCCAGTGGGGGCGGGGATCCTCGAGCAGTGCGGGCAGGCTGCTCCTGATTGGGGCTCAGGATTTCCGGGGCTCTCCCAGCCCTCAGGGTCCGGAAGGTGCCTGAGCCGAGTGTTCCAGGGCGGTGCAGTCCTGGGCGCCGAAGGGGGCTTGGGGGAGAGCGGTCGTGGTCCGGATTCCTGAGTGGCCCTGCAAGGAAGCATGGCTTCCGCATGGCTGGGCTGGAACGAGGTGTGGAGGGGGCGGGGTGGGGCACAGCCCTCCCCGCCTCGAGGTCCGCCAGGAGACTGCTGCTGATGCTTTTCTGCTCAGGCGGAAAACTTTTGGGGAAGTGACTGATTCATCTGTAAGTGGGCAGCAGCTCCTGTGGACTCAGGCTGGGTTTGAGCTGACTTTCCTACCCTTTGGGTTCCCCCAATTTCTGATTGACCCCCAAATGCCACCTGGATGAATGACTGGGGGCTGGGGGCTGGGCCTTGAACCTGGAGAGAGGGTTGGGAGATGGGGGCCGCCTTCTCCTGACTTCAGAGACCCATCCCCAGAGGCTCTCTGGGGGCATAGGCAGCAGCTTGGGGATGCCAGGGACACCCCAGGAAGACGGGAACAGGGCAGTCTCTGATTCCCTTTTCTACCCTTGGCTACATGGAAATAAGAAATGACAGCAGCCATGTGCAAAGGGGGCACCAGATTCTCTCTTCTGCCTGGAAGCACTTTCCCGCATAGGGTACCTCCCCATGTGGACTCTAGCCCAGCCATACCTGCCCGCAGTTGCCACAGCCCAGGGACCCAAGAGATGTGCTCAGGTGCCTGGGCCCACTGTGGGCTCTGCGGAGACACAGCCCTGCCTGGCCATGGAACAGGCTAGGCACCCTCTGGGCTGTTGTTTCACAGGGATGGGGGCAGTTAGGTCATGCTGGACGTCATCTTGCTGACAAGGGAGAACTGGACGTCCTTTCAGGTCCCAGGGCTACCCTCCAGCCCCACACCAGCGCTGGGGGCCCAGCTGGACCCTCCCACTCTGCGAATCCTGTTTGTGCTGGCCGGACTCCCTGCAGCCTGTCCTCGGCACTCTCCCCACAGGGCAGCGAAGGGACACTGTCCTCCCAAGTTCCAGTGGCTCACCTGCTGGCCTCACCTCTGGCTGTGTGGTGGCCTCCAGATCCCTCGGGTTTTCTCCTCCTCTTCTGCCTTTTCCTCCAGACTGAGGGCAGCCTCTCCAACCGTAAGGTCCCCTTGACCTCTTTCTTCATATTTTTCGGATTCCCAGTTCCTCACTGGGTGTGGAAGTTAACAGGGAAGGAAAGATCCTCTATTTCACTCCCAGAGAGATTTCAAAATGCAATGGGAAAATATTGATATGATTATGGGTTCTGAAGTACTTAGCTGGTGCTTGCTAAGTTTACTTAAACCCTCTGTAACGGGTACATTAGAAGCTAGTGTGCACAGGGGAACTTCAGAATCAGGAAGGCGGTCCCTGCTGAGGCTGTGACTGGTATTGTAGTCTGTGAAACATATTCATGAGGGCTGGTGGAGGCTGGGTGGCCACAAAGTCCAGGCCAGGGGTTGGCCCCTCAGGGCTGCCATGCCTGTGCGCTGAGCCCTGGGTGCTGGGTGGGCTGTCTGCACACCACCATTTCAGGGAGACCCGCTGCACCGCAGGGCTCAGTTGGCTGCACCACAGGGCACAGGCAGCTGCCCCAAGGAGCCAGGAGGGGATGGAGGATGTAGGATAGGATGAAGGGGGAGCCAAAGGAGGCTGGAGCGAGACGCTCTCTCACTGGTCAGGCTCTCTCAGTGGCCACCACTCAGAAGCCCACTTCCGGGGATGTGGAGTCCACGGATCACTGTCTTTCTCACTGACATCTTCAAGAAAGACACGGAGCCCACCTCTTGGGGACTTTCACCTGGGAAGGCAGAATTCACCGGGGACCTGCTCAGGAAGCTGTCAGTGCCCAGGTAAGGCTCCCCGCTCACTCCTGAGGTCCCTTGGACCACCTCCCCCATGGGGAGCTCCTCATCTGAGCACAGAGAGTGGAGTTGTCCAGGAGGTCACTGGCCCTTGATGGGTGGCAGGCCTGTGCTGGCCTGTGAGCGGCTGCAGCTGCTCCTGAGGTGCTGTCTTCTCTCAGTCCCGCTGCCCTTGGCAGGGACAAGGGATCCAGAGGAGCGTGAGCTTGGTGCTGCCTCTGAAATCTGGGCAGTAGATGACACTCCCATCCCTGGGATAAGGGCAGGAAGTCTTGTCTTGTTCTGCTGATGTTCAGAAGATGATTAGATTCTTGAGACTTTCTGGTGTGCACTGTCTGCTTCTGCTCCTCTTGACTCTGTATGTGTGTGTGTGTGTGTGTGTGTGTGTGTGTGTACACATATCTGAGAGAGTCGGACAGGTATGCCGGGCTGGAAGGGATGACCAGGTGCAAGTTGGTGGTGGAAGCAAGGGTGTCCTGACTTGGCCAGGAGGGCTCTGGGGGGGTGAGTGCTGTGGTCTTGAGGTATCTTCTCTCTCCCAAGTGGGGTTGGCTCATGCCACTGCTTCTTAGGCCACATGCCTAACTACCAAATCACCTGCTTGGGGAACATACTTCTTTATATGCCCATATGGACCTAAGCTATGGAATGTAAAGAAGTATGTATTTCAGGCCAGGAACTCTCCCGCCATACTGAGGGGCCGTCCACATCCTCAGCCAGTCACTCAGGGTGAGGGGACCAATGGACAGGCTGTGGCCATGTGAGGGCTGGGCGAGGCTGCCTGGCGGTGGGACATCCGTGTCCCTGCCGGCATTGTTCTGTCACTTTGCCTGTGTCAGCAGGTGGAAGTGCTCGTCAGACATTAAATATTCAGTGTGCTGACTGCGGCAGAGGGGAGATGGCCTCGGGCAGACGTGGGGTCCAGTGTACGCCTGGCAGGGGCTGAGGGGACAGGGGATCTTGGTTTAGAGACGTAGGGTGGTGGCAGCTCTGGGGGCTCCATTTCCTGCCACCCTGAAGGAGGTCATTCGACCACAGACAAGGCTCTGTGTGGTCAGGGGTAGGAGACTGTAAGGGGTAGAGGCGGAGCAGGCTCCCCACCGTGAGGCGTGCAGTGAGGGGGTACGAAGGAGGGAAGTGACTCCTGTCCATGCGGGAGAAGCCTTGGAGGAAGCAAAGCCTCCTGGTTGCCATCTGGCCTCTGTGGCTACACAGTCAGGCAGAGGAGCAAGGGGCCGGGCAGCCCCTGTGTGGAGACACTGCCAACCCTGGAGCTGTCCCAAGGCCCTCCTCTCCCTGTGGCACCTTGACCACCCACGGTCATTAAGACAAAGGGAACAAAGGAGCTGAACCTGTCCATCCCTGGGCCCACAGCACATTCTAGAGGCCTGGGGTGATTTGATTTTGCCAGATCTCCGGGCTCATTCTGTCCTACCTGCAACCAGCCAACATTACTTTGCCTTTTCTTTTCTATCCAATCCAACTGGAAATACTTTTTGTGGTGAAGGCTGGTGAGGTTTCTGCAGAAATCCAGTGTGGGGCCCAGGACTCCTGCTCTAGCCCATTGTCTGGCCTGCTTTGGCATCTTCACCAGGAGAAAGGGCTGAGCTGGCACACTTTAGGTCCCAGGCAGTGAGGACAGGTTTGAATCCAGGGCTCGGCCTTCTTGGAGCAGACAAAGGGCAGAGGGCTCGGGGAAGCCCGGGCAGCCGTGGAAGGGTGTCTATGGTTCACATCTGGGTCTCAGAGTGGAGGACACCTACAGCCTGACTGGGCCAGTGTTCCCCGCACATGCCGCCCCTCCACAGCCCGGGACTGCTCTCCCCACCTGTGTCAGCACAGCCTTCCCTCCCTAGCATGGCTGTGGCTGTGTGTGGCAGGCGCAGCTGCCCGTCCTGCCCCCGACCTTGGTGGCAGTGTGATCAGGAGGCACAGGCCGGGCCCATGCATCAGCTGCTGCAAGTGTTGGGTGCGGGGGTAGCCAACCCAAGGATCCCCTGGACGAAGGGGCCAAGGCAGACAAGCTCACAGGAGGCACCCTGGCCCAGGAGGTCTCAAGGTGACTAATCGAGGGGCTGGCCTGGAGCCTCCACAGCAGAGGTCCCTTTCCAATCTCTACGTCTTCTTCTGGAGGCTGTGTTTGCTTGTGACCCCCGCTGTGTGGCTCAGGTGGTAGGGCATGGCAGGGAGAGGGTAGCACTGTCCTTGGGTACTGCCTCCCTTTTGGCCAGTGTCCCCAGAGGAGTCAGTGCCTAGCACCCCCGGAAGGTCATCTCTGCCCTACATGCTTCCAGCTCCGGCCACAGGGAGGGAAGTAGCCTGGTATGCAGCCTCTGGGGCCATAGGCGGCCACAGACACACCACTGACTTCCGCGAGATGTGTCTGTCGTACATTCAAGCTTTATTGCAGGATGTGGTGTTTAAATAAAAGCATTAGTGTTTTGGAATTAGGTTTGACTGAGCAGTGAAACTAGAGGGTTCGCAGGGAGTGAGCTGCGGCCTACTGGTTATAAATCACCTCTGGTCTCAACCTGCTAAATTAAAAATGAGCATCTCTTGCAGTCCTCCCCGGACACCCAAGCCCCTCTTCCTGCGTGTGTCACCATGGGCTACTTCCTTGGGGACACTCAGGACCCGAGGGTTGGAGCATCCTGTGAATGAGCCTCTATGTCTTTCCACAAGCAGGGCCTAGCACCAGCGTGGTGAGTGGGTGCCCAGGACTTTATACTACTGGGTCTTTGCATGGGAAGAAGGCACAGACCAGTGCACTGTGTCCTCCTCACAGGACTTTCCCAGGATTGGGCCACCTAGACATGATGCCAGGGATGGGGGGCTCTGGAGGAGAAAGGAGGCTGCCTGGGGATGGGGAGGGGTCAGAGAGGATGCCCTACCCCTTAGGATGCTCCTGCCAGCTTTGGGACCCAAGTGGGCTTGCAGCTGTGATGAGACAATTCCCGACCTTTCTCTGTGTTCACTGGCTCGGGGATGCACCCTTGAGAGCCCTTGGGCTTTCTAGAACCCTCTGGAAATATTTGTCACAGCACTCAGAGGCTGTGTCTGGGCTTCACTGGGGAACAGTAGCTCCAAGGATCAAGGTGATCCTCAATTCAGCCAGCAAACCAGTGAGATGCTCTGCTGTGTGCTCACAAATACAGCTGTGCTCCAAGGGCAGCTTCTGCCTGTGAACAAGACCATTCTGGGAGGGGAGTGGGCCTCCTGGGAGTCTGTGGGCAGCCCGGAGCTGCCGTATGTTCACAGGCACAGGTCTGACAAATCCCCTTATGTTTTTGTAGCCAGGTGGCTGAGTTAACTGTGGCAGCCCTTCTAAGGAGGGGCTTGCCAGTGATTCCAAGTGCAGCAAGGGCAATAAAGCATTTTATTGCATAAGTATTGCAAAGTGGGTGCAGGCCTGATAAGAACATTTCTAGTGGGGGCACTCTGCAGTCTCATCTAGAACCGATGACCTCACGTGAGAAACATTGTATTGAAGAAGTAGTGGCCAATAAGCATGATTAGATTGACCACAGGATGGGTGTTTTAGCTGCTACAGCCCAAGTCAAAGTAAACATGCCCTAAATTAAAAAAGAGAGAAGCTGAGTAATCTTTAGGGCTAGGGCATGGTGGAAAAGACACTGGCCAGGAGGGGCCTGCTGGGCCAGCAAGGTGGGAGGGTGGGCAGCGCGGTGGAATTGCATCAGTTGTTGCTGCCTTAGCATAAAGGGTAAGCCAGCCACCCGAGTGGCTTGTGCCCACTCACCCTGCTGTGTATGTCAGTTTGCCAAGGCCTCTGACACCGCTGCCCGGCTCCCCACCATTGGTGCCCAAGGGCAGGACACTTCCTCAGAGTGGCCAGGCCTGGGAGCAGAATGTCAGCTAAGGGTGACTGGGGGACCTCAGCGCATAGTCTTCCAACGGACCTGGCCTTGCCCGCTAGCTGCCGTGCCCGGCTGCTTCCCACCAGGAGCAGGCAGAAAGGGAAGGGGCAACGTCAGCAGCTCTTGGAGGCTCTGGTCTGTGCCTTCCTGGGCCCAGGACCTGGCTGGCCAGTGCTTGGGGCTTGGAGAGCCCCCAGTGTCCAGTGAGGACTGCGCTGATGCTCCCAGTCCCAGGCCAGTCGACCCTGAGCAGGCCCATGCTGCGAGCAGTGGTGAAGGCAGAAGCTGCAGTGGCAGCAGCAGGAACAGTGCAGGCTGCTGCCGGATGCTGCTGGGTGCTGCAGTGCAGCCGCAGGCGCATGCAGGGCCACGCGTCTCAAGGGCAGGGATGAGAGGCCACCGCCAACAGCCTGCAGCCGGCTCCTCAGAACAAGAGTCAGGGCCTCCGCAGAGGCTGGGAAACCAGGGCGACTCCCCCAGGCTTTCAGAGGCACAGTTGCTTCAGCTGGGTCTGCCTCTTTCCAAGTGGGCCGTGCCAGCTAGGTGCAACTGCAGTATCAGAAAGGACAGAGGCTGGGCACTTGCAGATCACTGAGGCTGCCTGGGCAGAGGGCAAAGGAGAAGAGCCCCCTGCAGGAGCGCTGCATGGAAAGGTCACTCTCCTCGGCTAGGAGATGGCCCCCAAGGTGGTAGAAATTCTGGTATCCCTTCCCTGGAGGGCGAACCCTGGCTTAGGGCGGGAGCTATGAGTCCTGGGCTGGGACTTGGCAGGTGCGTGTACACGTGTGTATGTGTGTACGCATGCATGCATGGAGGACGAATTCTGGGAAGAGCGGGACAATGACCTGGGGTATTTTTAACTGCAGGGAGGAGCAATGGCAGCTGTCCTGGAGCCTGTCTCCCGGGGCCTGTGGGGACTTTGTGAGGCTGAAGGACACCCAGGGCAGATGTGCTTCCCCAGGCCCTGTTCCCCTGGCAGGCCCATATGCCCTTGGTCATGCCCAGATATGGCCACAGGGCCATGTGCATCTCCCCGGCTGCCCACTTGCCATGGCTAGTATAAATAGTCCATGCTGTCAGCTGTCCCACCGAGAGGCTGAGCTCGGGTGACCTGGGGCCACAGCCCTAGGCTGATCCCGAAGCCTACCCTTCCCTGGCGAGCTCATGACCTGCAGTTGCACAGCTCTGGCCTGGGCGGGGCTCCGAGCTCTACGTTCTGAGTTCCTTCCTTGCTCACCTCTCTCTGGGGTGTCAAGTCCAAGCAGGACCTGGCAGCTTGCTGTGGTCCTGTCCCAAAGGCACAGTGGGGCCTTTGTCCACTGAAAGGGAGCAGAAGGATGAGAAGCTCAACCGAGGTAGGGGCGGGACACAGGCTGGTCAGCCCTGCAGCAAGTGGAGGCTGCTATGAGATCCCCTCAGCCCCAGTCTGTCCCTGGCTGTTCCCTCCTACACAGAATACTGTGACATGCTTTGCTGTGTTCCTTCTCAGGGGAATTCTATGTCCCTCACCTTTAGCTCAGCAAGTGAACCTCTAACGGTGGATTTTCAACACCTCAAGAGCCCCATGAACCAGGTGTCCTTAAGTAAGGGTGTAAAAGGCTCCTGCGTCCTGAGCCCTTGAAACCAGCCTCACAGAAGCAGGGCTGAGAATTCCTTGTAGAAGTTAGAGGCTGGCAAGCGCACAGTGTGTACCACCTGGGCCTTCCATGGCCACGTGCGGCCCTCTGCTCATTCATGACACTGTCCCTGGGCTCTGTGTTCTGGCGGCTGTGGGTCCCGTGCTGTAGGTGGATGGGTGCAGTGTGCCCGTGGGACCAGATGGCTCCTATGCCTGCCTGTGCCATCTGTGGCAGGGCTCTGACAAGACCCCTGCCATCAAGTGGCTTTTCTCACCTGGGGGTGCAACCGTCACAGTGCCCTGGACTGCCGCTCCTCGTGGCCTTAGGGCTTGTGATCACATTCTCAGCCATACCACCTTCTTTCTTCTATGAGACCAGTGTGGATGCTGGCCCTGTCTCTGAGATAACAAGACACAGAGATCTGTCTTGCCGTTTTTTCGCAAAGAACAGCGGAACGGCTGTGCGCCCCCTCCTGGCCCTGCCTCCTCTCGCCCTGCCCCTGTTCTGTGGATCTATTTGAGGCAAAATTTATCTCCGGGAAGGGCCCTATCAATTTGCCATGCTCTTTTGTTGACAAGTTTATTAAAAACCTGGGCAACTCTGTATTAAACTTTTATCAGTGTTGAGAAAAAATACATTTTTTTGAACAGACAGAAAAGTTATGGATTTGGACAGGACTGGTCTTGTTGGCATTTGGCTGAGTCAGCATTCCTGGTCCTAAGGAATGGGGCTGCTTGCAGTGGAAGTCAGGGTTTCTTTTGCCTTTTAATTACGGGTCTCTCTGGAGCCTGCCCAGTGGGATCTAGCGACCCCAAATGGAGGCCTCAAAGGGGCAGCCCCATCCAGCGTTGCTAAAACTCACTAGGCTAGCCATAATTCTTGGCTATTTTAATAATTAACCAAAATTTGGAATTAAAAATTAATTTCATGGTGAATTGGGATCCTAATAGGTAATGCTGCTGCATGGAGAAGTGTTAGGTTATTGATGCTTACATTTTAAAAGCTCCATAGTAAAGAAAATACAAAAAAGCATCAAGACAGGCTTTGGTAATCTCCTCCTGAGGTGGGAGGAGGTCTGCGGGGCCACCCTCCTTGCCCAGGAGGTGAGTGAGTGGACAGGACTGGAGTGGCAGAGTGCAGGGTCCACCCCAGGCTTTGCCCAGACCCCTGGGTCTCTGATGCCTGTGGTCTAGGGTGCAGCTGGCTCTGCTCTGTGGCCTCCGTGGGCAGTGGCTTTGGCTGCAGGTGTGACAGGTGCTGACTGTCCTTCAGTAGATGTTTGGTGTCACATCTTCTCAGAGGGTGCTGGCTATGTGGTGTCCAGCATGCTGAGGCAAGTGACAACTTCTGCTAGGGGCATCTGTGGTTTCTGGCCAGGTGATTTCCATCTCCTTTGTCCTGGGCAAGGACTGTGGGTGCAGTCTTAGGCCAGAGGGACAGGTGGCCAGGGGATGCTACCAAGCTGTGACAGGCTGTGAAGTGGCAGGGCCCATAGGCTGCATAGGGCTGATATCATGCACATGGCCAAAAACCTATGTGCTGCTGCCCTTTGCACTTCCCAAGGAGGAGGTTGAGGTTCAGCGAGGTCATGGAAGCCGCCGAGAACTCTCAGCTTGAAGTGTGATGCTCCAGAACTCAAGTCACTCTGCCGCAGAGGTCAGGCCTGGGGACAGTGGTGAGCAGGGCCAAGAGCGCCCTCACTGCTGTGAATCTGGGCTGTGGCGTTGACCTTGCAGGGTCCAGTGGAGGTCTCGGGACCCTTAACAAGTGCAGGAATGCTCCAGGATGAGGTGGCAGCCACCAGGTCTTCCTGCCCGCCTGCTCCACAGTGTGGTCGCCCCACTGGGGCCTCCTGGGGTGAGGCTGGCCCCTCAGTGATGGGGGCCCGGTGCACACTCCCTGTTATGGTCTTCGTCTGTGTCACTATTTGCTCCAATTATAACTAATTGGACACATATTGCATTTTCACAGCATCTAATTTTCCATTGATTTTAATAGGGCTGTGGTGTTTTCAGCAGCGATTATCTGTGTCTAGTATCAGTTGCTGCTTAAAAACGCTGAGTGTACTTCCCCATGTGGGATGACTCCATCAGCAGATGTTTTAAAACCCATTTAACTGTTTGGTTCATAAAATGCACAAATAGTAGTAACTGCTGCCTTGCTCTCTCTGGCACCCCAGTAAAGAGAGATTTTCAGTGCAGCCCTGGGACCCAGCACAGCCCTGCTGTCCCAGAAATGCTACATGCACCAGCAATACTTGGGCCATCCTTATGCCCAGCCCGGCACCAAGACCTCAGGCACCAAGTAGCAGCCTGGAGCTGTCCATGCCTGTGCTTGGCAAGTGTATTTGTAGTGGGCACAGGGGCTCGGTGGGGGTCACTATGCTGCATGGAGGTCTCTGCAGTCCTGTGGCCTGGAGGGCCCAGAGCAGGGGTGGCCCGTGCAGGAGTAGTCCACGTAGTGAGGGGCTTAGCAGGATGGCAGTGTGTGCCAGGGGCTGGGGGAGAGCAGGACAGCTTAGGGCTACAGCAGGTTTTTGGGCCTGAGATGAACGCAGTGGTCTTCAGGAAGGCTGTTCTCTTGGAGGCGCCTGGCCTGTGGGCCATGGAGGAAATTTAGGTGGCTTATGGGATGTCAGCATCTTGGCCTTTCTCAGAGTGAAAAGAAAAGGCTACTTCAGAAGTTTTGGAGGAGCACTGGGGACATCCCTGGGCAGCCCTGATGGCAGGTAAAACCCAAGGGTGCAGAGATCTCTGCTCACAAAGAGAAACACCCAAGTGAGGTGGTTGACCATGAGGTCTGGGAAGTCCCCAGGGGCCACAGAGCTCTGAGCAACTGTGGCCAAGCTGTGGACACGAATCTCCCAGGGACACAGCCTGCAGCCAATCCCTTCCAAACTCAAACCAGTATGTTGACAACTTGTTTGGCAGAGTATGACCAGCAACTGCCCTTGAACAGGCCAGTGGGGTAAGGGGAGCAGAGGCTGGCTGGAGGGATGGGTAGGCCAGGCCTGGAAAGGACACTGCCCCAGCCTCAGTGTCCTACTAACTGAGTGACTTGGACTGGTTACCCAGGGCATGTGGTAAACAGCAGGAGACAGCAGCCATGGTGCTTAGAGCCACCCTGGGCCACCAGGGAGCTTGATGTTGCTGGCTGTGAACAACGACAGTGACAGCTACATGGTGTGCCTGGCTCACCTCACGGGCACGGGTGGCCACACCATGCGGGCTTTGCAGCTCCCAGGTGCCTCAGCCCCTCGTGAGCGGAGCAACTAACTTCTGCCAGCTATACTTTTGGCAAAGGCTAGGTCCCCCAACAAGACGGAGGGATGAAGGGGACCCACGTCCCCTTGGCGTCTGGTTCCTGTCGCCTTGCTTTGCTTCACAGGTGGTGCTCTGTGGGGATGGGCTGGGCGAGTGGGAACGGGAGTGTCCTTTGAAGCATGAGGCTCTGAGGAATGTGGTGGGGCAGCACCAGGCAGGAGAGGGAGGTTTGGTACAGAAGCAAAGCTCCGCTCATTTGGGGGAATTCTTCTAAATCTGGTCACATTTGGACAGAAATCAGGGCCTTCACAGGAGCCAAAGGGGACTGCCAATGCCAGCAAGAGGGGACCGTGCCTTGCAGTAGGGGGTGCAGAAGTGTGCTGGGATGGGATTCAAGCCTGACGTTTCTGAGGGTGATGGTACCCAGATCCTCTTCTTGGTTGCCCCCACAGTGGCCAAGGCTCAGGGCCAGACCCCATGGTGGCTGAGCCCCTTGCTTGTCAGATCTTCACTCCATTGGGAATACTGACTGGGTAGCCGTGGCTGGCACGAGGTCCGAAGCTGTCTTCATTACAGGACGGTGGGGCTGGCTAGGAAGCTGTCTTCTGTGCTTCACCCAGAGCAAAGAGAGGGGAGGAGTGTGTGGGGCTGAGGGTACTGGCTGGTGGACCCCTCAGTTTCTGCCAGGGTGCAAGGTTGAGCAGCCTGGCTGCAGGCCCCAGGGAAAGTTCAGAGTAGTACAACACAGAGCTTTGGCTGTGGGGAGCAGAGAGAGCTGTAGCAGGGATGGTCAGGGAAGGCACTGAGGACCCCAGAGTTGGAGCAGGCGTGAGGAGGGGTTCACCCTACTTAGCCCTTCCCGGAAGGCCCTGAGATAGGCATAGCACAGGGCAGCCTGTTCCCCATGCCAGAGGAGCCTGAGTGCAGAAGCAGCCAGAGAGCAGGCAGACAGTGCAGGTCCTGCAGCGCCAAGAGGGAAGGAGCCTAAGTGGTCACCCTGTGCCGCTCAAAACAGTCTGTGCTCCCAGAGGGGTATCTATATCCACAGGACATGGTGTCCCCTGCACTGCCAAAACCACTCTGCCTTTTGCCACTGCTCCTGATGGACGAGTGTTAGTAGATTTCCACCCCTGTGAGCCAGTGCCTCACAAAGTCCATCTGGGGGAGGACAGGCATATTTTGGTTCATGGCTTGAGGTTTAGAGTCCATGGTTGGCTGTCTGGGCTGGGGAGGCAGAACGCCATGGTGGAGGAAGGCCGATCACCTCCCAGCAGCCAGGAAGCAGAAAGGGAGACAGAGCGGACCCGGAGAGGAAGGCCAGGGCCTGGTGCAGTGCCCAAGGCCACACCCGTATCACCTTTCCCTTCCAGCTGGCCCCTCTCACTGTCCCCATCAGCACCCCAAATGCCTGTGAAGTATGATCTCATCAGCGGATCAAGCCACTTGATGAAGTTAGGGCCCCTGTGATCCAATCACTACCCCAAAGCCCAGCAGCCTGCAACCAAGCTTTTAGCATATGAGTTTTGGGGACATTTCAAACCGCAAGAAAACCAATATTTTAAAAAGGAACTTGCCTCTTCTAACTCACCAAGGGGAGCTGTGGGTCAAGAGGCTGCAGGGGTAGGGAGAGTGCAGAGCCCCAGAGAGAGCCAGGCGTGGGCTCCCAGGTTTCTGACTTCACCTCTCACACCATGCCAAGTGGGGTTCCCCAGAGCAATCCAGCCTCTACCCACCAAAGCGTCCCCTCCCCTTGTCCCTACCAGGTCACTGTGTGAAGGGCTCTGCTGTCCTGTCCTGCTGACCAAGAGAGCCCGTCCTGACTCAGCTTGGCTGAAAGCACATGCTGGGTGGAGTGGGGTGGGCAGCAGGATAGGGGCCCAAAGTCTGTATATGATGGGGCAGGAGCCCAAGAGTCTTGACTGCCTCCTGGATCTCATGCTGGTGACTGGGCAGAAGGTCTTGGCAAAGCCAGGGTGTCACTACATCAAGTCAAATGCAAAAGGCAGGGGGCCCTTCTCCCAAGGCACAAGGACCACCTGCCTGCTTGATCGCCCCAACACCCTGAGGCCCTCAAAGGAGAGTTGCTGAGGGGGGGGAGGAAGTCGTGAGTATAGACCATGAGGATGTGTGTGAGCGTGTGCATGCATGTGCGTGTGTGTCTGCGCATGCATATGTGGGCCCTCACACTAAATGCTGCAGATCTTACAGGAGCCCCTCAGCCTAGGTGGGCTCTTGGGAAGGGTGGGGCAAAGGGCCTGTGCCTGGCGGTGCTGCCCCCTCCCCAACCAGGTGCTCACCTGGTGGACTCGCCTTCTCCTTGGATGGTGCAGTTCCCTGTGGATCCGGGAGCCAAATGCTTTGCTGAAGCTGGTAAAATGGAACCAAATCAACTGTTCAATGGATTTGGTCCCCTTCAACCAGCTGTAGCTGTGCATTGATCGCGCTGCCCTGCCCAGCCGGAGGACACGCAGCCGTGCCGAGGACCCAGCAGGAGGCTGCAGGGAGGGCCCAGCGGGTCAGCTGCAAGTAAGCGAACCCCCATGTACTGTTGTGGCACTGAGTGGCCTTAGTGTGGACCCCAGCGGAGCAGGCGACCAAGGAACTGGACACTTCTCTATGTGAGGGCGGCAGCATGCTGAGCCAACCCCACCCAGGTGTCTTTGCAAATAAATTCTCATTTTCCACACCAGAGTTTTGCTTGAACATTGAGTCTTGGAACCAGGGAAGGTGGGATTGGGGTGGAGCAGCTGCTACTGCCTTCAAAATGACCTCTGTGTGAACTTCTGCAAGCATGACATCTGTGTTGGCTGATACCTGAGGGCCACCATGGGACATGGTGCACGTCATCTCTGGGGAGGCCTGGGCCTGGGGCCCCTCTCAAGGAGCTGGGGCTGGTGCCCCATGAAGTGCTACTCAACAGGTGCCCCTGGCTCTGCTGTGAGGCCTTGTGAGGTCTGCTGAGACACAGGCAAGGCCACCAGCGGGCACAGCTACCATTGGCCAGGGAGGAGGCAACAGGCTGCATGCCAGGTGGCTGCGTCATGGGAGACATGCAGAACCACTGAGAAGGGCCCCAGTGAGCACACCTCCTGGGCAGGGCCTGACACTGGGGACATGGGGTGCTGGGTACTTGGGGTTCCTGCCAGACAGTGTCTGAGTAAAATGCCTATTGGTGTGCAGCCCCACTTTTGCCCAGAGTGACAAAGTGCTTTAGCTCAGGATGCACAGTGACCGGCCCAGAGGCAGGCAAGTCTGGAACAGGGCCCCAGGAGAGACAGATGGGGGTGGGAGGTGGTTAGCAAAGGACAGGGCCCCGGGACAGTCCTGCAGAGCCAGCACAACCTCACAGCCTGGCCTCAGCACCTCTTCCTGGCTCCCAGGCTCCGGTCAACCCTAACTGCCTCACAGCACTGTCATCCTTCACACACAAGTGTTCCAAAGATGGGGAGAGCCAGGGGGCTGGAGCCACAGGTCCCGCCCAAGGCTGCTGTAGGGAAGGTGGCCCCTCCTTCAGCGCCAGGCGGGCTGAGCTTTGGGGATGCATGGCCTGTGGTGGCTGTAGGCTCCCCCTCCAACCACACCTCCCTGAATGGAAGGAAGGACAGCCACGCCCTCCTAAGGGTCTTGGCCAGGCAACCAGAGGCCTTTTGGGGGCACCACTGCAAAGCCCCTTCATAGCTCCCAGTGTGGTCAACAACCTCTGGGGTGGTCCAGCCCCAAACAAAACCAACCCAAGCATTATCCGGGCATAATGCTGTTCACCTGTCCAGCGGTGAGGCCAGCCCTGCAGCGGAAGGGAGATTTGGGAAATTCCCACCCCAGCTGAAGACCTGGTGGGAGCGCTAGGTCAGCCCGGCCCTATTCCACCTCTGCTCCTACCCAAACAGCTGTCTGTTCCATGCCACATATTTCACCTGGGTGAGAACTGACAACCACACCCACCCACCCTGAGGACAGACAAGGCCCACATCCATCCACCCTCAGAAAGGATCCCCTGGCTCTAACAAAGATGGTCAATCAGCTTTTCAGTTGATTACATACAGCTCACACGTAGCTCCAGCAGTAGCCAGGGGGCCGGTGAAAAGCACCCCTGGAATGCAGGGCTGGAGCCATCGTGGTATGGACTCAGCACCCACTCAGAAAGCCCCGAAGGGGTGAGGGCTCTCAAATCTGACCTGTGGCTCGAGTCAGGGCATGGCACTTACACTTGGCCCTGCCTGGCTCCTCTCACCACCTGCCCTTTGCCAGCCCAACTGTCCCATGCCCATTCCTGCCAGGGGCCATGGCACCACCATTGACCGCCCACTACCACAGAGGACCCTGCCAAGCATGGCAAAGGCTCAGTGCCTGGCTGAGACCCTTCTTGCTCCAGGCTGCGGGTCCCCCTGCAAGTTAAAGGACCATACAAGACTGTGGCCCCCCATAGCATGGACATCAGCTCCAGAATTCCTGTGTGGGTGCTGCAGGCCCCTGGCCACCCATCAGGGCTGCATTTGTGGGGTCTCCTGTGAGGATCCCACCGGCCTGGTGCTCAGGCTGGGCCATGTCACACTTCCCCTGTGTAGCCTGTGCTGTGGCTCTGCACAGGGGAAGAGGACAGGTGGTACGGACCACCCAGGAGCTCCAGAGAGACCTCCCCAGGCCCGGCAGGCAGCAGCGACCAGCTGCACAGGGTAAAGGCTCAGGTGGTACTTCAGGACTTGCCTGGAGTCTCAGGCTCGCCCCACAGCCACAGACAGTGCGTACCAAGTGGGCAGGGGGTCAGGGTTCCGGTAAAAGTTTATTTATAGACACTGACACGTGGCTTCCATATCATTTGCGAGTCATGAAATATTCTGTTAATTTTCCCCCTAGTCATTAAAAATGTAGAAGCCACTCGTAACTCCCAAGCAGTATGAAAACAGGCAGCAGGTGTTTAGCCCTGAGGTTGTGGTCACCACCCCAGGCCAGATTACGGGGAGGAGTTCAGAGGTCAGCTGACACACTGCTGGGCTGCTGGCACACATCTGGTGGCCGGGCGAGTGGAGGCTGCTGGGAAGCTGCCCAGCCCACTCTGGTGCACTCCTAGCTTTCCTGATGCTGAGATTAGTGTGCAGAGGCCTTGCCCACCTGCCAGCTTGAGGAAACTGAGGCAGAAGCTGGCCAGTAGGTGGCAGAGCAGAGCCTGGAGCAAGCCACATACTTAGGGCGGCTCACAGGGAAAGAGTAGCCCAGTTGGAAAGGGGCTACCCCTGGGGTCTAGAATGCCATGCGAGAAACAGAGACATAGGCTCACTGTGGGAACCTCACTTCCCCTCTGCACTCACCTGGCTGGCATCGAAGTGCCCCATCGCAGGGACCCCAGGGGCAGTGTGCATGCATGGACCCGCTCAGCTGCAGGCTCCATCTGGCTGGACACACCAGCCAGCCCTGGCTGAGCTGGGAGCAGTTGGGATGCAGGAGTCTGTCCCAAGGCTCACTTCTTCCTCCAGGAAGAAGGCACTGGGCCACCTTGAGCTCACCTGGGACACTCAGAGCCCTTAGGGCTGCTGTCTGGGGTGCTTTGCTGAGTGCTTAGCTGCATTGGGGACCCCAGAGGATCCTGGTTTAGGGGCTCCAGAGAAAAGGGGCAGGCAGGAAGAGACCTGTGCTGGGGAGGGCCTTGTGTTCTTGGGGCTCCGGGCTCCTTGTGTTCTTGGGAGGGGTTGACAGTACAACCTCCGCCAAGCAGCAGATGCTGGGTCTTTGCCCCAGTGTCCCAGGGGCAGGGCTGACAACGGCACAGAGGCGACTCCTTGGGACAGGGAAGGGATGCTGCTCCTCACCTCGCGGAGGCCTTCGCCAGCCTAAGAAAGCCCCAGGAGCTCATTAGGAACATGGATTCCAGGCTCTGGTTCCCTCCTGAGTCGGATCCTGCAGGGCAGGAGACTGGAAACCTGAATTTGACCAAGTGCTTTAGTGAGTATTATGAGCAAAGGACATGGACCTGGACCCCCTCGGGGCTGGGCCAGGGCTCAGGGGTGTCCACACCATTCCGGAGTAGCAAGAGATGCAGTTACACAGCCAGGCCAGTGTGGGCCTTTGGGCCCTGTTCCAGGAGGAAGCCCTCACCCTCCCTCCTGCATACAGCCTCAGGGGCCTCTGCCAGGGTCTCAGTGGCCCTGCTGACCTCCTCAGAAAACTGGCATGAGTTTGCATGGCGCCTAACAGCCAGTGTGGATATCTTGCCACTCTTCAGCAGCAAAAGTCTTCTTAATGATAAGCCCTCCATTGTGCTCTCCACACCTGGGGTGCTAGAATTGCCTGGGGGACCTGAGGCTTCAATGTCTCTGCCCAGCGCCCCATCCCCTCCCGGCCCCCTGACCCATGTCCTTGGCCTCTGGGCCACAGCACTTGCAGACGACAAATGTATGCTGTATGCTGGGCCCTGGGGTTACTCTGCGGTGACCCCTCACAGCCTGTGCCCTCGAGTCTGGTCAGGGACTGTCTTCAAGGAGACCTGTGAGGGAAGCCAGAGGCAAGGGCGGAGGTAGAAGAGCCTCTGGAAGGCTGTGCAGTGGAGAACTGCAAGAACTGGGTGGCCCCAGCCTTGGCAGGGACTCGTGGCCCCAGGAGCTCCTAACTATCCAGGAAGAGAAGGGGAAATGGCCCTTGTGAGGTAGAGAGCGTCGCCCCAGGGCCTCTGCCTGACCTCGGGTCTGAGTGTTTCCATCTTGGCCCTTGAGCCAGTGGAGGAGGGACCCCTCCCTTCTGTGGGAGGGTCCCCACTGCACACTCTGCTGGGCAGACCAGGCTTCAGGATGGGAATTCTGGTCCCTGGTCTTTCCTGGCACATTTATTTCCTGCAAGTTCACCCTGAGATATCTGTTACATTTAAGAAAAGGCTGGCCAGGTACGGTGGTGCATGCCTGTAATCCCAGCATTCTGGAGGCTGAGGCAGGAGAATTGCTGCAAGTTTGAGGCCAGCATGAGCTACATAGAGAAACTGTGCATTCGAAAGACAAGAAAGAAAGCAAGAAGGCAAGAAAGAAAGGAAGGAAGGAAGGAAGAGGGAAAGAAAGAAAGGGGGAAAGGGAAAGGAGAGCAGAGGAGAGGGAAGAGGGGGGGAAGGAGGGGAGGGAGACGGAGCAGAGGAGAGGAGAGGAGGAGGGAGGAAGAAAAGGAAAGGCGCTTCGCACTGCAGTGTCCTGGGCTGTGACTGGAAACTCCTCTCTGCCAACGCTGGCACTCCCTAGCCACAGCCCAGGACACTGCAGTGCGAAGCGCAGTCCCTGCTGGACAGCGCCCCTCCTTCCCACTGGCCTGTGGGGTGGGGCTGCCTGTCTTGTGGCTCAAGAAGTGTGACCCGAGACCCTGCTAGGCTTCCAGATGAGCCCCGATGAAGACGTGCTGCTGGAGGGCAATCCCTCCAGGGCAGGGGACTGTAAAGTGGCGGTGTGATAATCACACCGAGTGTGTGCACAGCCATACACGCTTCTTGTCGCCACTGCTCCCTGGGCCCCGTGCTGGCTTTGGTGCTCATGGAAGGCACTGCCTGACAGGCCATGATGCACACATAGGCACATATTTGCATGTTCTCACACACATGAGCATTCATGGACTGCGCACACACAGGCAAGCACAATGCACACACGTGCACAGTCTCACATGTGCACACAGGAACTTGTGTGCACATCCCAACACATCCTCAAATGTGCAGCGTTACACTCACAAATGCATACATGCATACATTGACATACACACAAGGTCTACACACATCCTCACACACACACATGTAGGAACACACGTACACACTGTCACAAGCACACACAATCACGCCTGTGCCCTAATGTACACTGAAATCTCCACGTACATGTATGCACAGTGGCAGGCATGCACAGGTACATGTGCACGTGTATATGCACAGCCCATAGTCTTTTGCATGAACACACAGGCACACACTCATCTGCACACACGGCCCCTTCCCTTCCCCCACTGCAGAGAGCTAGGCTGCAGTTCTGCTCCTCGGTGAGACTCCATGGCAGTGGGGATCTGGCAGCACTGCCAGCAGGGTCGGGGTAGTGGAGTGTGGGCTGCAGGCTGCAGGTGCAGGGGGTTAGTGGGCTGCAGGTTCAGGGGGTGAGGGTACAGGGGGTGAGGGGAGGGCAGAAGATGGTTCAGTGAACTGTCGGGGAGATGCGCGGAAGTCCAACTGTGCTTTCCCAGCCAGCAGTTTCCCAGAAGCCCCAGCTCCCGGCCCTTGCCCCCACATCCCCTCTACCCTACCCCTCAGTGGGACTTCATCGAAGCCCCAGTGGCCCACTGAGCATGGGGGTCCCTATTCCCTATGCACCGGACCAACCTGCCCTATGGCATGGAACAGCAGATGATGTCTTAGCTTCCTCCTTGGCTTAGGAGGAAGAGGAACAGCTGGAGTTGAGCTCTGAATTGCAACAGACCAGGTCTGGGGCCACATCTTGTGGAAGGGTAGGGGTGTTGGCCTAGGATCCTGCTTGAAACTGTGATCTGGGGGCGTGCTCACTTGGAAGAGTGGCCGAGGTCAGAGGCAGCATGGGAGCCAACACCCGGAGAAGCACGGGTCTGGGTCTCCCTTTGCACAGACAGAAAGTGGGGCGGGGCCTATGGGAGGGCGGGGCCTTTGGTGGGCGGGGGGGGGGGGCCCTGGGAAGGCTTGGTGCGGGAGTGTAGGCCTTGGGGAGCTGGGCTCCCCTCAGGCATGAAGAGCCTTCCTGGGCTTAAAGCTGGAGCACCTCCTTTGTCCTGTAACATCAACTCCACTGGTTGTAATTTGCATATGAGGGGCTGCAGACCAGACTGGGAGGACCCCAGAATCGTTGGCTGAGCCCTAAAGGGCATTTGTGCCATGGACTCCTGCTGAGCATCTGCCCCTTGGCACACTGTGCAAAGATCTGGAGTGCGGGACAGATGAGATGCAGACTCCCCTCATTCATTCCTCCGTGCATCATTTGTTCATCCACACATTCCACAAACCAGCACTAACTCCACGCTTAGCGGTCTCTAGGTCCATCTAAAGTTTTGTCCCTGCCTTGGAATAACCAAGCAGGCAGGACCCATTGTTACCCTCTCCACTATACAGGTGGGGAGACTGAGGCACAGGGCAGTCACACATAAAGTCACTCAATCTATGGGACCCTGAGCCTACCTTGAAAGCTCTGCCTGAGGCCCTTCTTACTGAGCACCACCTGTTTACCAGTGTGGATGATTTATAAAAACATTTTTGTTTTAGAACAAAACGCAGGTAGAGAAACCTCTGCAACACAAACTCAGCTTAATCATGGCTTCCTGAGGCACCTGAGAAGCCGCCCAGAACTTCTCCTTTCATGGGCTGGCTCCCCACTGCCCTCTCCCTGCCTGAGAGCAACCCCATGCTGTCCTCTTAGGAACCGTGACTGTGTTTCTCCCTTAGACACTATCTATGGCTTAGCCTTGCCTCCTTCGTAAAACTTGATTAAATCTTTAAGTCTCCTTTAATCTGCAGTGCTCCACCCCCCCCCCTTTCCCTCTAGTGTCTCTGCTGAAGGACTGGGTCGTCCTCCTTCAGCTGGGCTTCAGCTGGGTGCCGGCTGCGCCCTGGTGGGCGGCACAGTCTGTTTCTTGACTGTCACAGTGGAGTCAGAGTCAGGCTCTTTCTTGCTTGGAACCGAGAAGGGCTTTGAAGAGAAATCCAGGTCCTGCTGTACCAGAAACCTACCAGGAAAAGGAGAGCATTCTGCAGAGCTCAAGATCAGAGTCTGGGGCTGGAGGTGCAGCTCAGTGGGGTAAGTGCTTGCCGCTAAGCACTAAGGCCCTGAGTTCGATCCCCGATCCCGGAAAAAAAAAAAAAAAGATCAGAGTCTGAGGGAGAAGCACGCACGGTTGGAAGGAGGGTAAGGCCCGTTGCCAGAGGAGCATGGACAGATGTGTGGAGCAGCTGGGAGAGAAAGAAAACGGCAGCTCCTATGCACCTGCAGAGCCTCCCTCCCTTTGTCATCAGGAGCAGGTCCATGATGTGAGGCGAGGGTCTGAAGGGTGCGCCATCCTTGCATTTGTCAGACCCTCAGTGGGCCCCTGTGACTCTCAGCAGGGCTTTGGTTAGCACGCTGAGGGCCATGCGCCCACACAGCGCTCAGGAAAGTCTGAATCTGGAGTCAGTGCATGGCCCCGTTGTGTGACACTCTGATTGCCCCCTCTCTTGGTAAATATGGCATTGTCTTCATGGAAGGCCTGATTCGTGAACTGTACTGGAAAACACTTGAAAGAAGCAAATACCTTCCTGCAGCTATTCAAATTCTCTTCAGAAAGGGATGAAGAAGAGGATCCGCTTTGTAGAAGGCAGAGATGCTGACTGCTGGGAGGACCAGGTCTCTATGAGGAAAAAGAGCTGAGCTTGTACCATGGTTATGTTTGGAATCACTGTGGATTAGTGGATTTGAAGTGTTTGGTAGGCGCCAATCAATTACAGTGATCTCTTTTGGAGTCTCTGTCATTGGGAAGTGAGTGTCTCGCCACCTTGACTCTTGAGTCCTTTTTCTTTTTCTTTTATGCATAATTTACATGCAATAAAATGCATAGATTTTAAGTGTGAAGTTTGTCGAGTTTCAACAAATGTATGCAGCATTGCATCCAAGATGTGGAACCCTCCATCAGCTCAGAAGCGTCCCCTACATTCCTCTGCAGCCAGTACCAGCTGGGACAGAGAGTGCTGACTTGCTTTTGTCGCACAGAGCCATCTTAACTGGTGTTGCAAAGGGCGCTGCACAGCAGGCGCTGCACAGCAGGCGCTGCCGTGGGAGCCTCTTCTCAGAGCCCAGCTCCCCTGACTCCTTGTGCTGCTACCACCGTGATCTTGGGTCCTCCCCACTGCCGAGCAGTGTGTCAGTGTATGGAGGTCCTGTCACCTGTTGGTGGGCACTTGCAGTCACCTGGAGGCTGGATCTCAGTACAGGCTGACTGGCCTACGCCTGTGAGATTTGGGCCAGGGGTCAGCTGTGGGGCTGGGGCGAGGACAGCCCCCTCCACTTGTGCATCCAGACTGGTGCTGCACTGACTGAGGATGTACACTCAGCTCAGAATCTCCTCACCCATGCGGCCGAAGTGTTTCAAAACAGGACAGGATCAGAGGTTCAGGCCGCCTTATCTCTCCCACAGCTCCACTTTATTCCAGCTGGCTCCATTCTGGGGCAGGTGCTCTCCATATCTCAGTCAAGGGGGCTCCTGGCAGCTCCGGGCTCACGTGTGCAACCAGGGAAGCAGTGTGTGTGTGTTGGGGCTGGGGACTGGGATTTCAAGCGATCCAGCGGCAAACCCATGGTGGATGCTTCTTATTGGCCAGGTCTGTGTCACCTGACCTCTCAGAGGGGATGGGGCCCCCTCCCCACCCCTAGAACTACCCAAGCTCCCAAAGAAAAGTCAGGGGACTGTTATTTAAAGAAAGGACAGTAGGCAGGCAGAATAAAAGCTGCCCAGCACCTGGAGCTACTGTTAGTGTACTGAATATGACAGCCATGTGTCTGACCAGTGACCTGAGTGTGCCACATGGCAGCTGGTGGGTGAGCTTCTTCAGCTCTGCCATCTTAATGGAGTGGTGGGTGGAGGATGACTTGCTTTCCTGTGCTTTGACCTTATTTGAACCCTAAAAATAAGTAAAAGTAGGAATATTAGAATGCTGGTGCGAGCAACAAGAAGCAAATGTTTTGCTAAAGTAATCCAGCTGAGATGGGGTGACCTTGCCGGAGCCACCCGAAGGGGAGGCTGCCTTCCGCGTGAGGGGACTTGGTGCCAAGGGCTGTGCTCCACTCCTCATTGTGAGGGTGGCGGCCTCTCTGCAGCACATTTTGGCTGTGGGGGCAGAGGCCAGTCAGGGGCGAGTCATGGTTTGATGTCTGCACAGTGGAGTTCTGTGCGCCTTTGGGGCCGTGGTGCATATGCACACTCTGGGGGAACCTCTGGAGGGGAATGGAACTCTCAGTGGAGACAGACACTGGTGTGGGGGTGGGCTGGGATGGGGGGGCTCTGAGGTGGAGAAGCTGGAGGCTGGAGGGTGGGCACCAACCTGGGGAGGGGCTCCTGCAGGCACCCATACCTCAGCGGTGTATTTTCTCCCATTTCAATGTGAAGCCTCATCAATGAGCTCATTGGGAGACAGCCAGGAGCCTGTGCTCCAATCCAAAAATTGGAGAGAAAAGCAAAACAACAAATGCGATCTTGTGAAAGTGTTGCTTTCCTGATAAATGGTTTCTCCACCTATGCGAAGCTGGGACATGCTCCTCAGCTCCCCCTGCTGGAAGGGGCTTGTAGGGTCAGGAGCAGAAAGGTTGAAGCCTACATGGGAATCTCTGGACAGAGAGATCCTGTCTTCCAGCATCAACCAGCTGACATGATAACCAAGCCATTTGCACCTTTTAGATGCAAGGCTGGTGTTACTGCAGAACGCTGTGCTCGTGAAGTGCATATGTCTGCTGACCCTTACTTTTTAGTAAGTGACTCGTTGTGCGCAAAAATATCAAATCCACATGCAAGTGCCCCTTCCAAAGGAGCTGAGCTGCTGTTGCCACAGATTTGCTTGTGGTTGCATCTGGTCTTCCTCCTTCTAAAGCGCTGCTCTGCAGTGGTCCTGGGGCCAGCTTGGGCAGGCTCTGGGGCTGCAGGTGTCAGGTCTGCACTGGGGTCCACAGGGCCTTAGTTGGCCCCCCTACTTAACTATCTCTGGTCCTGGGGTGGGCGTCCTGCCTTCTCAGACCCAGTGAGCCTCACGAGATGGGAGCAACTGGCAGCTGTGAGAACCTGATGTGAGGGGTGCTCCAAAGGGTTTCTGAGGCCGTCTGGGGCACTGAGAGGCAGGGTGTTGGGGGGAAACTGTCTCTGATGGCACAGGAGGGTGGTGAGGTGGAGGTAAGCACAGCTCTGCTTGGACACAAAGTGGCCCTGGTTGTGGTCCTTCCAGGGTCCTCTCCGGGTGGGGTGGGTCCTGGGCAGCACAGAGAGGCAGCGGACCTGGGGCAGCCTGGACAGTCCTGGTCCTCCTTACAGGAGGAGCACACCAGAGGCAAAGGTGCCTGAAAGTTGTTGAGGTGGGTGGAGAGGAGGTGGGTGCCCACCGTGCACCTGCAGCCCTGGCTTGATTTGTCTGGGGGGTGCTCTGCGGCTGCCATTGGAGGTCCTTGGAGAACAGAGGGCTCCTCCCATGGCCAGCGGGCCACTCTGCCAGTGGGTCGTTCTCCCCCTATGCACAGTGGCACAGATGGACACACACAGATGTGCACTTACACTCATGCAGATGTCCACTCACACACACAGACACGCACTCACACACATGGATTGTGCCTGTACACTCTCACACTTTTGCACACAGTTGTACATTTATGCACACATGAATGCAGATGAACACACAGATATAGACCTATGCACACATGGGCAGACATTCACACACTTGTGCATACTTTTGCACAGATACACGCTCATGCGCACTTTCATTCACTCACACTTGTCCACACATGTATGGATTTGCACTCGCACACAAGTGCTAACTCACTCCCGTACTCACTGTCACTTTGCCCTTGCACATATGGGAATGGGCCCACAGCCCTGCCTGCCAGGGCTTAAGTGTCCTCTGGGAGTACAAGGCCGAGGAGCCTTGGGGACGAACATGGCAGCAGCAGCAACAAAACCACAGGCCCTTAGAGAGGTATTTTAATTCCTGGAACCAAGACAAGGGGAAATGGCCCCAAGGAGCATGTTCTTATGTTTTCATTTTTCACGTGCTGCTGTTGGCCTCGCACATTGGGGGAGCGCTGTCTTTGTGAATCGGCCCAATCCTGGCCCAAGACCAGGATGAGCTCATGCAAGGGAGGGCTGCGCCTCATCTGTTCCATTAGCTGCGGTAAGAGGCCCTGACCACACAGCTATGGCCCCTTGGTGTCTGCCACTGCCTTGGGAGATGAGAGCAGGAGCAGACAGGGCCAGCACAGGAAGGGTGAGGACAACGTCTGTGTGCCCTGGTGCTCCGAGCACTCCTCACTGCTCCTCCCAGGTCACTGCAGCCCCCAGATTCCCAACCCAGGCACCTCAGCCATGCCCGGGTGGGGTCCTTCCCCACAAGCAACTCTGCCCTCCTGGCTGCTCTCACTGAAGGTCATGTCAGCTCCTTTTGGTGGTTCTAAACAATCCCATCTGTCATGGTAGTAGCACAGTGCTAAAAATAGCGGCTTTGTGCATACATCACCTGTACTGGCCCCAAACGCGAGTCCTTCTACCCTGTACCCTGGCTCTTGGTCAGAAGGAGACTAGCCTGGCCCTAGGAAGACTCTGGGTTAGAAAGGCTGCTGATGTTCTGGTGCAGGATGGGGCAGTGGCTCCCCGTGAGATCTGGGCACATCACTTACCTTCCACACCTGCAGGAAACCTGCCAAGGAGAGACAGCTCTTGTCTGGTGGGTGGTGTGGCGCTGGCATTTTTACTAAGCAGAATAGTAACGATGCAGCCGCATCGGGTGCCTGATCAGGACCCTGTCCATGGACAGCTCCCAGCCGCCACCAGTTCACTCCCAGCCCAGGCAGGACAGAGGGGCAGGGATGTAGTTTGTGTGCACCCTAGCAAGACAAACTTCCAGAGGCCCCTGGCCCCACTGTCCCCAAATCCACATGAGCCTCTGGCCACGTGAGCACAGGACCAGCTTCACCTGATGAGCCTGGAGCTAAATGAGGGTAATTCATTTATGAGTCACAGTAAGTTAATTAAAATATCTACTTGCTAATGGTTCCCAGGCACAACTTGGACTGAGGGTGCCACTGCAGAGATTCCATCTACTGGGGACTCCCTGATCGGAAAGAGGTCCTGCCAAGTTTCCAGTGTGCCCCCACAGACTGGGACACCAGTTCATGAGTTATTAATGCAGTGTGGCATTCATTGTTTTGATATATTAATAATTAATAAAGACGTGCTAATAATTGCCAGTGTGGCTGCGGCTACCGCTGCTCACGGGCCCCTTCCCTGAGTAGCAGAGCTGTTTCACCTTCGGGTGAGGCAGGGACAGTGCAGGGAGGGAACGAGCCCTGTCCAGGGGTTGTCGAGGAGCATAGGAGCCCCACCTGAGATCATGTGCAAACCTCTGAAGAAGGTGCCCATGCCCTGCAGCATCATGGGACACCAAAGGGGCGCCTCAGGTCCTTGTCTAGGAGTGTCTAGAGGAGCCTGAAGCCCTGCTTGGCTGGACACAGCTGCAGGCCTGTGCAGAGGGATGGCCAGAGCCCAGTGGGCTCTGCAGTGGGCACATGAGGTATGCCTCAAGCACCACGGTTTCTTTGGCTTCAGTGTTCCATGTTCACGCTGTCTCCTGCAGAGTGGACGTAGCAGCTGTGTCACCTTGCAGCGGCCTCTGGAACGGGCAGACACAGAGCTTGGCAGAAGCAGGCAGTTGCTTATTGCCCCCTAAGGGTTTTACCTCATCCTTTCCCTTAGAAAGTGCTGTACAAACTGCCTCATCCTGTAGCTTCACCCTACCCCTCTGTGCTAAGTCCCATTGGGCTGAAGGGTGCCCTCCACCCCAGCTGGAGCCCATGGAGCTCAGCAGGGGCCCTGCTGCTGAGCTCAGTGGATTTGTAATTTTTTTTTAATAAGACTTATTTATTTATTTATTTATTTATTTTGTGGTACTGGGAATCGAACTCATGACCTCGCACGTGCCAGGCAGGCATTTTGCCACTGAGCTATATCCCTGCCCCCTGGATTTGTAATTTTTGAGCAGCCTGTGGCAACTTCCACCCAACCATCTCTGAAGGGCTCTGCAGACCCTCATTTAGGTGGCAGGTGCCTGATAGCAGCCATGGGTCTTCAAAGGGAAACCAAAGAGCAGGGCAGATCTAAAAGCAGGCCTCAGGAATTCAGGCAGAGACCGCCCACTGGGCCAGCCCCAGGCTCCGAGGGGACCATCCGTCCCCGATGGGGACCATCCCTCGTTTAAAAAGTCTAGGGGGTTTCTGTTTGGGATCATGCTGTCCCGATGCCAAGATCTCGGACACAAGTGAATGGCCACTTTCATAGTGAAGCTCTTTCTGTGTGGGTCTTTGTTAGTGGCCTCATTGTGCAGAGTGAGGTATTGAGGCCCAGGCAAGTTACATGACTTCCAAGGTCGTGTGACCATGAAAGGGCTGAGGTGGGCTTAAAGCCCAGGTAGAAGACTGCGGAGCCAGAGGACAGAGCCACGGGTGCCCTGTCTCTGGTCTGGCAGCTGCAGACGCAGGCACTGCACAGGGCCCCTTCAACAGACCCTTGAAGCCTCCTGCCTCCCTTTGCCTTCCTCCCTTCCTCCTTCTCCTCTGCCTCTGCCTCTCCCCTGTGCAGTGATGGCCCGGAGACTTACTGGTGGATCTCTAGGCATCTGAAGCCTGTCTTTGCCCTGACATCTGTACACGCTGGGGCACATCAGCACGTCACCCATCGCCTGCATGTACTTGTGTCCTTGACTTGGGGCTGGCTCCTCTTGGGGCCCCTCACCCCGCACCTCCTGCCTCTGCAAGATTCTGATGCCCAGGAGCTCCACCAACCTCTGTGCCATGACCACCGAGGTCTCCTGAGACCATCAAGGCTGTGGGAGTGGTGAATCCTCCCTGGAGGGTGTTGTCTATCCCAGCCCTCGGAGACTCCCAGGAAACCCCTGGGAAAATGCTTTTATGGAAGGGAAGTAGGGCAACCTTACCCCTAACTGGTCATGTCAGGCTGTCCTGCAAGGACTCAGTGCCCCCCCCCATAGAGCCCTGGGCCTGGAGGAGGCTGGGTCTGGCTTCCCCAGCCTTGCAGTGATGGGGGATACTGGGACAGTAAATGCTGAGGGACTCCTGTGCACTGCACCAAGGACTCTGCAGGAGCTGCTGAGCTTGGAGTTGCCGGTCCCGGAGGCTGCGTGGGTGGTCGCAGTGGTGACTCCATCAAAGCTCCTTCAGGAACATTCATTTGAACGCAGCTGTTCTGAGGGCCGGGGTAGGAAGCCGTTGAGTCTGTTTTGCCGCCCCCTCCCATCTGAACGTTAAACCAGCCATGATGTAGAAATTCTGCAGGCCACAGTTTAGCAAGGGAGGAGCATGGACCCCAGCTCTGGAAATTGGCTGCAGCCCTTCTGAGTGGCTCCAGGAGGACTTTACAAGGGCACTCAGGTCTCACATGCTCATTGTGGAGCTGTTTGGAGCTGCTTGGAGCTGCTCCATGGAGCCTGCCGTCAAGGTGGCATCTGAGAAGATGGGATCCATGAGCTGTCTGTGATTCAGACCACAGACCCAGACTGGCAAAAAAAGCATGCATCCACAACCTGCATACGGGACACAGGTGCCGCCAATCCCTCGCAGCCCTGGAAGTCAGCAGACAGGTAGAGTGGGTCCTGGTAAGCGGGGGTATCTACCCCACCTTCCCCGCCTGCCCCCACTTGCACCTTTTGCAACTGCCAGGCCGGGAGCAATGTCCTTGAAGCAGGAAGGAGGGCCTTGCAGGGCACCAGAGTTACTGGGAGCACTGAGGAGTTTGGGGCTGTGGAGGGCATCTGGTGATCCCGGAGGACAGGCTGTGTGGCTCTTCCTTGCTCCAAAGCACGACCGTGAGCGGGACGGCGCCCCGGGCTTTGGGAACCCTGGCTCTGAGGATGGGCAGGACGTGCCGGACTTGGGCTCCTTTCCAGCTCTCAGAGCCAGGGGGCAGCACCCGCCCCCAGCCAGCTCTGCTCCTCCCCGCCCGTTAGATGTCTGCTGTGCTTCTTGGCCATGCGGAGCCTGAGAACTGAGGAGACAGACTGAGTCCCCGTGCCAGTCAAGCTTCACCAGAGAGACAGAGCCAGCAGGTCTGCGTGTGTCACCGACCTCCCGTACCCAGCTCTCTACTGACCTATCTGCCCACGGGCTATCCGTCACCTGTCGCTGTCACCATCACCTACTGACCCACCCACCCACCATCCATCCATGACCCGCCATCGTCCGCCTCCCCAGCGGCACGTCCACCCGTCCACCCGCCCACCCACAGCAGATGTCCTACTGTCATCCACCCATGGCCTGCCACTGCCCTGTTTACCTGTCTGCATACCCACTCACCTGCCATCCAGCCTGCCCAATCTACCTACCTACCTACCTATCTAGCTGATCTTCTGTTTATCCGTTCTCCGTTCATAATGTATCATCTATTTTCCTACCTATCAACCCATCTACCCACGCCATTAATCAATCATTTATCTTCCATTCATTCTTTCATCTGTAATCTATAGTTTGATCTGCCTGCCCATCTATACATTCATCCACCTGCCCACGTACCCATGATTGTCTGCCTATCTGTCTACCTCTCATCTATCACCCACCATCCATCCGTCCAAACCGTGGGAGAGACTTGTTTTAAGGAAATGGCTCACAGGTCTTGGGCCTCAGTGGGGTCTCTGCCCCCTGGTTGAGGGATGTCTGCAGGCATGGTTCTGCCTAGTAGGCCCGCACTCTGCAACCTCCTCAGTCCTTAATTTACCCAAGATGCTCATGGAGTGGCCCCAGGTATGGATGAAGGCAGGCAGAGGCAGTACTGCCCCAGGCTTGCCATCTAGCAGTGGGCGGCTCAGCTTGGTGACCCATGCAGGTGGTCAGGGATGTGATGGGGCTGAGGTAGGTACTGCTCACCTGGGTTGGGCAGTGGTTGAGGGGCTTCTGGAGGATGGGACGTGTAAAATGGTGTCAGATGATGGAAAGATTGAGGCAGGAAACTTCCTCCCCTCTGTCCACAGACCTGCCAGGGAGCTGGCAGTTGTGGGGTCCTCCAGAGGATGGGGATGTGTGTATGATGTGTTCTCTCATATACCAGCAACACTCTCTGTAGAGGGCAGAGCCCTCTCATCCTGTGGGTGTAGAATACTGTACTCACCTTGGCCTGGACTTCACAGTACCCAACTGACAAAGCAGACTATGAGCTGTAGCCCACAGTCAGACCTGACCCATACCACCAACTCTCAAGTTACCCCTTCTGGACCTAGGTTCCTTAGAATTTTGTTGAGCACCTGTTACCTGCAGGGGCCAGTGCAAGACTGAACAGGCAGCCTAGACTTTGGGGGCTCTCTTGCCAGAAGAGTAAGGGGCTGTCCCCAAAGAGGCAAATGCCATGGCTGAGGCAGGTCAGAGAAAAGCTGAGGTAGCTCCAGGAGAGCCGCTGCCTGAGGCAGGGGGCAGAGCAGACGGAAGCGTTAAGCTGGGGGGCTGAGCACGAGAGAAGAGCTCCTGATGGGCTGCCTGAAGCGAGGTGTGTTCATGCCACAGAACAGGAGTGACAGCCATACCCACCTCCACAGAGACACACTCTGTGAACACCCTAAACCCCTAAATGCAGACCCACCCCACAAATATAGCCTGTAGTCCCACAGGTATCCACCCAGAAACCACAAACAGACATAGGCCACACTGAACAGATGCAACCCTCCCAAATGTGCACATCCCTAAGTCCACACTCCTACTCCCACATGACATGCCACAAACACATGATGCACAAACACACTGCACACACACCATGCCACACACACATAAACACACCCCTTCATGTACACCAGGCAAAGACACATCATATGCAATGCAAAACATGCCCTGTACACCCACACCTGGAATACACACCGTGCTGTGTGCGCACATCCCCTGTGGGTGACTGGCCAGCCACAGTGACGTGAGGCTGGCAGATGTGACTGAGACCTGTGTCTCCCACTGGGCCAGCTCTGGCCACTGCACCTCCAGAAGTTCAGCCAGACACAGGAGGACCCAACAAGCTGCTTCCCTTCTGGGGCCTCAGTTTCCCCATCTGTGGAAGGGGTGATGGAGAGCTTGCTAGGAGTGAGGGGGTACTGCTCAGCAGTGCACGCCTCAGTGGCAATGGCCTAGTCTATGTCCAGATCGGGCAGAACAATGACTCAGCCTAGGTCTGGAGTCTGGCACTCTGCCGGTGAGCCTCTCAGGAAAAGGATACACACAGAATTCACACTGGCAGAACACACTCCCTTGGTCACTACAGAGGGCTCTGGAAAGGTGAGCAAGGGCAGTGCACTGCAGCTCACTGCTGCCAGGACTTCAAGTTCGCGCTCCTGAGATTGGCTGAGGAAGCAGGCCTGGGCGACCTCACAAAGGGAGTCGGCTGTCTGATCAATCTTCAGTGAGCCACAGGCTATCAGGAAGCTCTCTGCACCAGGGGTCCCAGGCCTTGATGGACAAACAGGAAGCCCCCCCCTTTAGATGTTGGTCCCGCCACTCAAGCCTCCCGTGCTGGCCTCACTCCATGCACTGCCCTGCTATACAGTCCTCCGGGAGGCAGTGCACACATCTCTGTCAGTGTGGTTCTCAGAGCACCTGGGGGGCCAAGGGCCTGGAAACCTACTCTGGGAGGAACTGCTTCAGCTGGATGTCTTCCCAGGCCCTGACTGCATACTCAGCAATTCTCTGGGACCACAGAAATGAACTGCGATGCTTTAGCCCAGCAAGTCACTAGCCCCTGGAATATAACCTCAAATGGACTACCTTCAGGGTCTGGTTTTTAGAATGCAGCAGGGACATATACAGGCAAGACCCAGAGGGGAGGTGTAGAGTCACATTCTCACTGTGAGGCACAAAACACTTGACACCTGCAACTTAAAGTTGGAGAGGGTTATTATGTCTCATGGGTTCAGAGGGTTCAGTGCACATGTGGTTGGCTCCAAGGCAGAAGCAGTGGGGCAGGAAGTTTGCCCATGGCAGCCAGGAGAGGACTGAGAAGGGAGATGTGGAGAGGACACACTTTTCCAGGCCACGCCTTCTCCAAGCGGACCCCGCTGCTAACAGCACCTTCGGTTACCTAACCCATCAGTGCAGTCCACCGCTGATCCACCCACTTTCCAAACACATGAGGCTGGGAGGGGGCATTTTAGCTCTCAACTGTAACAGAGGTGCCTTGTGTTGGCTGTGCTGAACATAGAGCTGCCCCCACCCTACACCAAGGCCAAGTGTGTTGGGTATTTGTGTACCAACTCTGACACACTTACACCTGAGATCCTTTGGGGGAGACACTGGTACTGTCTAAGGTGGCCTCGGGCTTAGCCCTGGGGATCTGGGGATGAACAGAAGGTAACAGCTGCGGGACTCCACGGCCCCTGCAAGGCTTGCTTACAGCACCAAGGAGAGCGACCAAGGGCTCAAATGGCTGCGAGCGCTGTTCTCTCTGGCCTGTGGCTGGTTCCACCCTGGGGTTGTGCCTGGCCCCTGAAGCACTGAGCCCAGGCAGGGGACGGGCTGGCTCAGCACGGATTTGTGATCACTTCGAGGGCAGAGTTTCATGCTGTTTGCCTGCCAAGGCAGAACGCTGCTGCGCTGAGGTAGCAACCTTTTGGGCAATGACTTATGCAGGAGAAAGAGGTACTTTTTCATTCTGGGCATGAATAACCAATTTCCTACAAATCTGCCAGGATTTTTGAATCAAGTTTCCCGGTAAGGATGACCAAATCAAATTCATTTTCTGGTTTTTTTTTTTTTAAATGGAAACTCAGCTCCCTCTTGGCAGTGTGGGTCTTTAGCACAGCACTGACTGGAGTGGGCTTGCTTGGTACCAAAGCAAGGGAGCCAGATTTGCCTGTTGACACAGCAGCCACATCTGTGAGACCCCCAGGTAGCAACCAAGCTGGTCCCCAGCTTGGAGCTCATGTAGTTCAAACATTTCTCAGACCCTCTTACCCAGCCCTTTCCACGGCCCTGCGAGGTGTGGAAGATACAGTATTACCAGCTCCTCATGGTCAGCGGCATACGGAGGCAGAACTGAGGTTTGGACCCAGGCTTGTGACCAACACATAGCCTTGCAATATTAGGATCTCTGGGTGGTGGCTCTGGTCTGCTGAGCATGTGGCAGCTTCAGGACAAAGGTGGCAGGCCAGGTCCCTGATGGTCCTTGCAGGGACACTGGCTGGACACTGCTGTGTGTGGCCCTGTCCTCTGCTCTCTGTGGCTCTTGTTTTAGCCTGGCACATTCCTCTGGGCCAGGCTCCCTCCCTGGCCTTCTGTCACACAGCAGAGGAGGCCAGACCACAACAAGAAGTGAAGGGACTGGATTCAAAGTCCGTTCATGCAGCTGCTTGGTACGGCTCATCTGTCAGAGCTGAGCTCAGGCAACTCTGTTGTGTAGGGGCTACTTGTGTGTTACGGCCCATGTTCCCCATCCACACTGGGGCAGAGAACACGGTATAGATGGACTGGCCACTCGGTATCTTGTCCATTGGCTGCAGAAAGCTGGTTTCCCTGGACACCACCTGAGACCTCTGGGATGTGAGCTTTCCAGGTGCTGGCTGTGCCCGGAGAGTAGGAAACCACTAAGGTTCTTGGAGCCGGCTGAGGGCACAGAGGGACTTGGATAGGGGAATATTTGCACCCAAGGCTGAATGCCTGAGACAGCCCATCAGGCACACTTGACTAGGAGTCAAGACTCCTGTGCAGGGGTCACGGCTGGTGGCTCAATGCTCATCTAGGTGTTACAAGCAGAGGCCAGACCCTAGCCTGAAGCTCCTCGAACTACAGCCTCAGAGCTGGATCTCCAGAGATAGCAGCAGCAGGCTGAGGCCCAGGAGGCTGGGAGGCATGTAGCTTGTCCCCTCTGTTGCTCTGCTTGAGGAAGCCTGGTTGCTGGGGTAGGAGCAGGGACCCATATGGTGACTGGTTGGAGCCTGTTTTTGCAGTCACAGTGCCAGGCACTGCCAGGACACAGGGCACACAGCACTAAGGCCTGGCTCTGGAGCCCACAAGTGGGTGAGGCCTCAGGCCAGCGCACGGTGGCTGCAGGAGGAGGGCGGGGCTCAGCAGCCAGTGGAGCAGTCGCTGGCTGGGGCCCCATTAGCAGCCATCTTGTGTGAAAGCCAGCAATGACTAAGGTCTCACTGGAGGATGGGACGTGGTCCAGGAGCACACTCACTCTGCCTCATCCTGCCCAGTGGCCCCAATACGGCCCACTGAATAATTTAGCAAGCAGATCTAGACAGGAGGGAAGTCCAAGGGCAGGCAGGACAGGTTGAAGAAACCAAGGCCCCCTGATGGACCCCCAGGAGGACCCCTGGCCTGCTCCTTGGACATTGCCCAGCCCACGTACCTGGTGCCCTGGACACTTGTGATGCTGAGTCTGGCAGGGCTACTTGTGCACCCTGAGGTGTCCCTGCCCCTGGGCAAAGGGTGTGGCCATCCTGGTTGTAGTCTTGGGAGGGGAAGGAGCCAGGTCCTTGTCCTATCACCCCCTGGAGAGCTGGTCTGCCTTCCCACCCCAGCTCCCAGGCAGCTGCCCCAGTAGGAAATAAGGCAGGGGCTCCCAGGACTCCCACAGGGGCACCTGGGGACTGTGTGGCCACACCCCAGATGGACCCAGTCAGAGAAGGAGCCATGGCATCTATGCCCTCCAGAACCCTCACACACTGGCCCCAAGGGAGGTGGGGACCCAAGTCCCCAGGTACCCTAGCGCAACCCGTCCTGTCTCACGTTTCAGACCTTCACAGGGGTGTTTCTCCAGCTCCAGTGCACAGAGAGCCCTGAGGACCAAGTGCCCAAAATCCTTATCCCTAGAGGGATCTACGGTCTGCTGGACTGGCAGCTCTGCAGGGACAGGCCACTGCCTGTGCTCAGAAGAGCCCAGGGAGTCCCCATGCACTCCAGGAAAACTGGCCGTAGTCAGGACCTCCACACGGCTGTGAGGATGGGTCTGAGTGTGAGGGGGCTGCCCTGTACCTCCGTGGAGCTTCATTCAGGGTGACATCGGAAGCCTGAACCCTAGAGCACCCCCTAGACCCAGTGCTGGGGCAGAGGGGGGAAGGGGTTCAGAGGTGTGCCCCTGGACAGAGGAGAAGAGGGGGCAAAAACAGGTAGCCAGGGAAGCACCTGCCAGTGCCGGCATCCCTGCCTGCACCCTCACTGCCCCCACCTCCAGCTTGAAACCCCGAGTCCGAGGCAAGGGGCCCTGCAACTGTGAAATGAGAGTTTAGATCTCCAAGACTTTCAAGTTCTAGCTGGCTCCAGGTGAAAACTCAAACTCAAACTCAGCCAAAGAAGGGCATCCCAGGCCTTTCACTGAAGGGGCTGCCTGTTGCTAATGCCAGACTGCCACCTCTTCCACCTCTCTTCTGAGAGCAGAGTCTAAGGGGGGCCTCCCCTCAGGGTGCTGCTACTTCTGGGGCAGGAAGCTCAGTGGGTTGAACCCCTCTGACAATGTGCTCCATTGAGGGACCTCACAAGGTTCCCAGGGGAACCCCAGATGCTGTGGTGGCACTGGCCTCAGGAGGCCCCCCCAGGCTGTCCACAGTTTCTACACTGCAGAAGAGTCCCCTGGGGGCGGGACACCCACACCATCTCTGGCTCAGCAGGCTCAGCAACACAGAGGTGCTCTCTCTGCAGGTGCTGGTGGAGGACCCTGCTTTGAAAATTGCTGTTTTAGGGGTTCCAAGACTGCCTGCCTATGAAAAACACATGGGGAGTTTTACCTCCAGCATTTAAGTCAGAATCTAGGGAGGAGGGAGGAGGGAAGGGTAGTAAGAATTTCTTAAAAAGGATGAGGACAGGGTGAGGTGGGTGTCATCAGATGTGACCCTTCACATTCCCCAGAACTGAACAGCCAGTGCCTCCCACGTGGGGGGAGGATGCTTCCAAAGGGCTAATGCAGCTCAGACCTGCTGGAGCTCCAGGGCTCCCAGAACAGGCATCATCTACCAAGATGTGCTAAGAGCTGCAGAGAGGCTAAGGTAGAAGGTCCCAGACCCTAGAGGACGGAGAACAGTGGGCAGTGTGCCTGGCCCCATTGTGCAAACACTCAGAGAAGCTGGGACACACAGGCACATGCAAAGAAGCACCTGGCATGCAGACTGGAGCACCAGGAGACACCTGCTCACATAGGTGAAGAAGGCTGTACAGGGCAGGGTGCTCGGGTCCCCATGGAACCCCTGCTCACTGCAGGACAGCACTGCTGAGGTGGGCAGTGTGTTCACCTCACTTTCCCTGAAACTGCCTCTCTGGCAATTGTAAAAACCACAAGGACTTTAGGTTTACTCTAGTTTTAAACTCTCTGTAGGGAGCACCTTTCTCATTACCTGTAGCTAGGAGGGCAAGCTGAGTGCAGCCCTCCCCCAGCACCTGTGACTAGAGTTCGTTTAGACACTGGATCAGAAGGCGGAGGAGAGGCCCCCGGGCTGTGCCACAGAGTGGTGGTGTCTCTCTCTCTCCCAGCTGCCTCTGTGGCCAGAGCTCTCAGATCCTGAGTCAGAGGCTCGGATCTGACCCATGTGGCAGCCCTGGCCGCCCCCCACTGCACCCGGCAAACCCTGGCAACAAGCACAGTAGTGTTGCATGTTGAACAAGCTGTGCCTGAGCCGAGCGGTGCATGGAGCAGGCTGGCCACACAGTCTCCTGACCACAGCCCAGGGGACAGCGGGCACTCTCTAAACCAAGCCCCACACAGGCCCTGGCCTCCTGGCCTGGAGGGGACAGCCGCAGCCCACAAGCCTCTCCCCCATCACCCAGGCTCCTAAGGAGGTACCAAGACGGCAGGAGTTTGGGGAGCTGGGGCCTGCAAGGAGACAAGAGTCTGGAACTGGGCACTGACTCCTTACCAGTCACACAACACCCACAGAGAGAGCCCTGGGGCCTCCGGCCGGGGAGGGGCCTCCTGAACTGTGGAGATGGAATGGGTATAACAGGCCTGTTCTTCAGGAAGGAAACCGAGGCCGAGGATGTCAGACACACAGCGGTGAGGTTGACCTGAGGGCAGCTGACCCGTTGGCTCCAGGCCAACATCTGACAGGAAAGAGCACCCAGAGGCTCCTTCCATGCAGTGAGGACAGTAGCCCTTTGGAAGGGTGGACTTGTAGCCAACCTGGGACAGAGGCCACCTGCCTGACAGGGGCCATCCCTCCCACAAGCACGCTGTAGTCTGTGGTCAGTAAGGATTGGAAGCTCATGAGACTGGACACTCACAGGGGACTCTGGCTACCTGCTGGGACAGAGGACAGCAAGGCCTTGTGGTGTCCATCTCTGGGCCCTTAGAAAGGATGGGTCTGCTCTGCTCTGGAGGTCAGGGCATGCCCTAAATGTGAGCTCCCTGGTCCGGACCCTCAGCCACCAGCTCCTGGTGAGGAGGGAACTTCCTTCCTCATCTGGCTGGAACTGGTCTTTCCCAAGGGAAGCTGCTCAGCTGTGGAGCCCTGCTGTTTGGAAAGTCTCTGGCCTAAGCAGCAGGCTGCACCTCCTCCTCCATGTGGTGCTTTACAGACAGCTCCACTGGTCATCTCAGGTCCTGTGGGTCCGTTGTCCTTGCTCCATGTTACCCTAAGCAGAAATTGCCTCACCCTGGGTGGGACTGGCTGCAGGAGCTCAGACACCCCCAGCCCAACATGGGGTGCAGAGGGTGATGGGGTATCCAAAGAAGCTTGAAGCTGGGGTCAAGACAGGCAGGTCACTTCTGCCCCATGAGGAACAACTGGGGCAGTTCTGGACATGCCTTTGTCTATGAGAGAAGTATCTCGGGAGCCAGGACTTGGTCAGAGCAACCCTGCACATTTCCTGCCCAGGTGTCCTTTGGGTGGGAGCTGTTCCCCGGGGCTGCTGCCCAGGCTTCCTTGGGCTGTCCCAGCTCGGAACCAGAGGGTCTGGGGGGGCCCTGGTCAATCTCCAAGGTACAAGCTGGGCAGGTGCTTTGGAGTGAAAGACATCCCCGCTCACATTGTGGGCACACCATTGTTAAACAACTCTGGGTACCGTTGGTGCCAACTTACACCATGGGCGGTGGGAGAATGCAGGCTCTACTTTCCTGCTGATAATTTCCAGCCTCGTGTTTTAGACGTGCCACCTTGACTGTATTGGTATTTCTTTAATTAAAAGTGATGCTGACCCTTTCTATCTTACTCGGTGCTTCTGTGGCACATGGTATGCTTATGTTTTTGCTTGTTCCTCTATTGAACACATAGCTTCTCCTTGATTTTTATGAGGATTTTTTATATACTGAGAATATTAATATTTTTCAAACATATTTTTGCCTTTTCATTTTGAAATAATTTCAGAATTAAAAATTTGCAGAATCTGGGTGTGGTGATGCATATCTGTAATCCAAGCATTTGAGATGCTCAGGCAGGAGAGTTACGTGTTCGAACCCACCTTGGGCAACTTAGTGAGACCTTGTCTCAAAATAAAATAAATAAAAGAGGCAGGCCCCTATCACGCTTGATACTCAATCCTTAGTACTGAAAAAAACGTTGCAGAAGTAGTAGCGAGTGTGTCAGGCACCCCGACAGCCAGCACATCACACAGCAGGGCAGAGTGATAAGCTGTGGGTTACCCATAAAAATGCTCCCCTCCTTGTCCCAGGCTCTGTGTGCATTTAGTTTCTTGTCCTTTTCACCTCCACGTGACAAATTCTCAGTCTTTGTTTTTATTCCTAAGAAACGTTGGCCAGTTACCTGTGGACTGTCCTCCATTCACATTCACCCTACCTTTCCGCGTGATTATGTTCAGGTTTTACAATTTGGACAAAAACGAGACTAAGTGCTGGCCAGGGTTTCTGGTGTCTGCCTTCGGCTGTTGGTGACAGCTCTGTTCCCCGTGAGCAGTGTCTGCAGGGGCCTTTGTGCTGAAGTGGCTGATGCTGTCTCACCAATAAGGGTCTGGTGGGAGATTCTACAGCATGAGCAGCCTGCCCCTGCTGTCCTTCCACTGCCCATCTCAACTCTACTAAGGAGTCTTGCCCAAAGCAATGATGCTACTGAATGGGAGTTTTCTGTCCCCACCACCATGCACTTGTTCGCTGGAGTCCTACCGTAAGGGGTTTTCTTTGCCCACTCCCATGTATTTCTCCAATTATGTCAATACAGACTCACAAATTCCTACTCCACGGATCAGAGCGCATTTGTATCTTCTCACTCAGGTGTCCACGTTTGTCAAGCAGGGGTGGGGGGAGAACTCCTCAATACCATGGACTTGTGTCAAGTGGGGGAGTTTTCCTACCCACTTTTGCTGAGGGCATTTCAAAAAGAATCTTGCAGGAATGCTACTTTCTCAAGAATGAGGTGGCCTTGGGCAAGTAAACAGGTGGTGTCCCACTGGAGAAGCCCTGGTGGAAGGTGGGGTCCTCCAGCGCCAATCCAAAGAGATGAAGTGATAGGGGTGAGCCGCAGACCTCCTGGGAGTCCCCAAAGCACCTGCAAGAGAAAGCCAGCTCTAAGCACCAGCCTCAGTGGTGGTTCCCATTTTGGTCTTTTCTTCCTTGTGTTTTGGCACCAGATGCAAGAACAGGGGAGATGTCCTGGTGAGAAGCCGCAGCATTCCCCGCACCCCTAGGGTGGGTCAGCCTCAGCTCCTTTGTTAACAGCACTGAGCAGAGAGGGGCCTGCAGGTCATTCAGAGGCTTTCTTGGCACATGAAATCCTCCCGAGCAAAACCCAAAATGAAGGAACTTAACATGTGCCCAAGGACAGAGTGGCACTCCTGAATGCTTGATATTGTGGGGCTTGACAGGGGGCCAGAGGGACAAAGATGGCTTTTCCAAGGTCACTCAGCTGCAGCTCAGAAATGCCAGGGACCGACAGGCATGCACCCAGTGCAGGGGTCCAGAAACAAAAAGGAAGTGACAAGGTGTTTTGAAATGTATCATGATTGTTCCCGTGGGGTGAGGCCAGCAGATTAGAAGATGCTACCATTGAAAAGGAAGCTTGAGAGGAGGGGTACACACATGCTGGGTGAGGGGTCCACACAGGAAGCACTGGCTCAGCCAGAAGGCAGGGACAGTGTGGGGCAATGTGGCGAGAGCCTTCAGGGGGGTGTCTGCAGAAGGCACAGGCAAGGAGGTGAGCAACTCATGAGTGAATGACTCCGCTGGCCCTGCGTGCTGGTAGCTGGCCCAGCAGACATGGCCCTGTGATAGCCCATGGAGAAGGGGTGTGTGAGGTGTGGTTTGTGGGCCTGCACACAAAGCATGCACTGTAGAGGGGTCATTTATTGTCTCTGGAGATTGACTGGGCCTGGGAGGAGCTGTCCCTCCAATGTCAACAAGGACTAGGATATTAAATTATCTGAAACTCATGATTGATAGAGGGAGGAATTAGAAAATGTTTTTAATTCATTGAAAATCAAAACAAGTTATCAAAATTTGTAAGGTACAGATAAATCAGTACTTGGGATACATTTTTATAACATTAATTGCTCAAATGAGAAAAGGTGAAAGATCAAAACTGATAATCTAAGCCAGGAACAAGCAAAGTACAGTCATGGGCTGAGTCTGGCCCCTTTCTGTTTCTGCAAATGCAGGTTTAGGGGAAGACAGACATGCTTGTCAACTTAAACATTTTCTACGGTAGCTTTTGGGCTATAACAGCAGAAATCAAATGACTGCAACAGACACCAAGCAGCCCCAAGACCACAAATGTTTAGGTTGCTGACTAAAAAATAATAAGCTTTACTTTAAAAAATATAGTAAATGAAGAATAAATTAATCCCAGTGCAAATAGGAAACAGGAAATCATAGAGATCAGAGTAGAAATCAACTAAATATAAAACAGAAAAAAAATAGAGAAAATCAATCACTCAAGTTCTAGTTCTTTGAAAAGACTCATAAAATAAACTTCTGGCCAGACTGAACCAGGAAATAAGAGACAAAATGCACATTAGAAACACAGAAATTGAAAGCACCCCCCCCCACACACAAACTACAGCCCGTAAAAGAACATGGAATAGTGTATAACTTTCTGCCCATATCCTCAACAACTTAGAAGGAATAGGCAGATGCCCTCTGAGCTGAGTGTTTTTCTTTAAAAAATGTTGTTCCAATGTTCTCCAGCCTCCATGGTATCCACCACGAGATCTGCCATCATTTGGGTCATCTGTTTTGCACAGAAAATGTGTGATTTTTCTCCAACAGCTTTTAAGAGATTTCCTTTGGTTTTCAGCAATTTGAGTATGATACCTCTGGTGCCATTTTATCCCTGAGGTTGGGGTTCCCTGAGTTTCTCAATGCCTCCAGTGGTGTCTTCCACCACACCTGAATGATTTCACCAGCACTCCTTCAGGTAACCGTGCTAACCTGTGCTTGGTCCTCCTTCTGGAGCCAAACTCGCAGCGGAGCTCTGATGCTGTCCTTGTGGCGCCTGCAGCTCTGCTCACCCTTCTCAGCTTCTTGGGATTATGTCATGTGTTTATCTTCAAGTCACAGCCGTGGCTCCTTATTTTTGCTCTGGTACTGAGCCTGTTAGAAAACTTTTACTGCAGATACTGCATACTTTTTCCTTTTTGGTTCCAGGGCCTTTGTGCTAAGTTTGTCCCAGATGTTTTTTTTATTTTATTTTGTTTTTAGATAGGGTCTCACTAAGTCAGTAAACTGCCCAGGCTGAGCTCAAACTCACAGTCCTCCTGTCTCAGCCAGACCTAGGCCACCAAACTTGGCTTGTATTTCTTTTTAGTTCTGTTATGGTTGATACATAGTGTCAACTGGAGGAGTCTGGAGGCATGGCTAAGTGACTTAGCAGTTCTGCATCCTGGGGTGAAAAGGACAGGCCCTTACCTCTCTGGGATGTTGAGCGTGGGTCAATTTGAGAAGTTTAGAAGTTTAAGTAAGTGACTGAGCAGAGGGTCAAGGTCATGAGCCTTCGTACCAGGAGGGCATAGAGGTTATGTGAGTGCTACATGCCCCTTGAGTGGGGGTAGCCTGCTTACCACATGAGGAAGGAAAAGAGGCCTTTTTGCTCTTGCTACTTTTGCTGTCTTTTGCCGCCATGCACTGTTGCCCTCTACTATGTGCCACTCTGCCCTGGAGCCAGATGATTCTGGACTGAAACCTCCTCCAACTGTGAGCTAAATAAACCCTCCCTTCCTTCATTCTGGGTGTCAGGTATTTTGTTTCAGCAACAAGAGAAAAGTAACTAAGACAAGATCTAAAATACTCATTTGTGTATTTCTTATTCCGGTGCTGAGAACTCTTACCCATGGCGTGTTACACTCTTTTCCTCAGTGTGTGCGCGCGCACGTATATGTTATTACATGAAGCATCATCATACAGAAAGCATCTGGGTCATTCTGGGGTTGTTATTGATATCTTTCTTTCCTAGTTCTTTATCTGTTGAGAAATCATTTTATTTTCCATCCTGAACACGGTGTCACTCTGATGCTGCACAGAGTCAGAGTCCTGTCCTGCACTTCTGGAGAATGCATGTTCTTGTTTAGGTGTGCAGGTCACCCTGGATCCCACCAGCCCTTGAGGGGCAGCTCAAGCGTCAGATCAGCTCCCAGAGCCCTTGCTGGGCTGAGTCTGAAAACACCAGAAACCAGTGCAGCTGTTCCTCTGCTATCACCTCCCCAGTCTGTGGGCTGTGCTGAGTCCTAGGAAGAGTTCTGAGTCCTGCCCAGACCCTCTTTGGAGTCAGTGGCTCCTACCTCTGCAGAGAATTGGAGCTGGGGATAAAACACCACTTCCGCACTCTTTCCAGGCATTTCTAACACAGATCCTTGTGAATCATGGAAGCATGACCCTTGGCTGTGTGCCAAGCTGCTAGCGGGGCCGTCGGCATGGGGGCTGGTGAGGGCTGTGAGTAGCTCGCTGGGGCCAGTGCTGTCCTCTGCCTGGTGGGAGGAGGCCAGGGCCAGCAGCTAGGCTGGTGGAGTATGGCCTCCAGCCAGCCTAGTGACACAGTGACTTCTTTCTTGGTCAACAGTGGGGTGGCAGCTCAAGGCACAGATCAAGGTGGAAGTAGCCACTCACTCCCACGTCCTGAGTCAGAGGGCAGCGCACAGCTGGAAGCCCTCGGGTCCAGGTTGCCCACCCATTGTCCCACAAATGCACCTGTGGCTACATAGTGAGGTGGGGGGCGCTCAGGGAGCAGAACCTGAGCCAGCCCTGCTGCCTCGCATGGACAGCAAAGCCAGACTGTGCCTCCCGGCCCTCACCCTGAAGGTGGATGATCAATGACAGCCGATGAGCTCAGAACCGCGCAGGCCGCCCGGCCGGAAGGCAGTGACTCAGTGGGGGAGGAAAAGAGCGGCAGTGGAGGCGCCTCACCCACACCCACCATCAGGCAAGGCGGAAGGGGTGAGAGGCACGTGCACAGTGACAGCTTAATGGCCTTTGGTTAAAGCATCCTCAAGACATGCCAGGCTGGGAAAGGCCCTGGGCCGAGACAGTGCTTCAGTGGCTGCACCTGGCTGTGGTGCTGGGCTGAGAGGGGAGCCAGAGTGGCCGCAGGTCCTGTGTACCACCTACCCCAGCTCTAGCACCTGCCTGGCCCTCAGGGGATGATGGGTGCCCTGGGAAGGGAGGCGGACCAAGCTGGCAGCCAGTGTGTGACCTGGCCCACTCGCCTGCTCACTGAGATACCCACCCTGCCTGTGCAACCCCACAGGCCCTGCCACCAGGAGCTGGAGCGACCCTGTTACATCCTCTACCATGTCCTCCCAGACCCAGCATACATTGGTTTGGGGAGAAAGGCAAAGTCAGAAAAGGACTTGGGTATGTTTCTTCAAGGAGCTCAGTGTAGAACCAGTGCCCCCAGCTGGGCCTCTGAGGGGAGTGAGAGACTCATCAGGGCAGGGCCTCAGCTCTGCCAACCCCTACCCAAAGGCTCTGCTGGCAACCTCGCCAGGAAGTGGGCACACTCCTGACCCTGCTGCGGAGCCACTCTGATGCCTGATACAGACATGGGATCCTGGAGCTGGGCAACTCTATCCGGGGTTGGGCACTGCTGTGCGCACCTGCCTGGCACACAGCCTGCTGTGCAAGCATGTGAGCACACACCAGGCCCCAACCCCGCACAGGTCCTTTGGCTAGGTGGATGCCCCTGGGCTGGAGGAGGTGCAGATGCTCAGGTACAGAGACGAGCAAGTCCTCCCAGGCGAGGGTCAATCTCTTCTAAACAGAAACAGCTGGTGGATTTTACATTAGGTTCCTATTCCTATAGGATGTGAGGGAAGAATGGAATTTCTTTAAAAATCCCAGTAAGTTAAAGATTCAGGAATGCAGCACAGGAATAAACAGTCCCAGCCCCCAATTATGTGACCCACAAACGGGTGAGTGGTCACTTCCTGATCCCATGGAGACAGAGACAGAGACAGAGAAAGTGACAGAGGAGGGGTCTGCAATTCCCAGAGCATGTCAGTTGACATCATATACTGGGGAACATTCTGTATGCAAATGCTTCCTGAGGCCAGACCTGTAGGTGCAAAGGCCCTGTGGCAGAGCAGCATGTCACCTGAGCTGGGTGACAGGAGAACACCAAACAGGGGAGGGCAGAGTGACATAAGACTAGAGATGACATTTACCCCAACCAAAGGGCCCAGCCAAGCTGCTGTACGAGGTGGTCACACAGCAGATGTCATCATAAAGCACTCAAGATCAGAGTCAGTGCCCCAGTGGCCCCTGGTCTGAGCCCCCGTTTGGGCAGAGCCTGTTCGTCCTGCCCTGTGATGCTGCCAGATCCAGTGGATCATCACAGTTACTGCTACCCAAGAAGCCCAGACCCAGACTAGAAGACAGCACCTTGCTGCTCCTGGCCTATGGTCAGGATGTGAACACTGCACAGGGATGGCCCCTTCTGCTTCCCAACATCTGGGGCCTCACCCAGGGAAATCTGGAGCTGGGAGCCCAGGTCACCTGGGGTGTCTCCTGCAGCCTCAGCTGGGTCCATGCTAGGGTTCTCCTGGGGCCTCTCACGCACACCAACCACAACAGCACCCAAGACAGTGGAGCGCGTGGCCTTTCTAACCCTATCTCTGGGCCATGTGGCACTGTGGGCACAAGGCACAGAGACCCTCTCTGGTGGGAGCCACAGTCCTATTGGTGAAAAGCCAGGAGCTAGAGACTCACATGGCATCTTAGGAAAATGACATTTGCCACACATGTGGCCACCCAGTGGGCCCACAACCACACACAGCCCTCCCATGGCCCAGGCTGCCAAGATCTGCAGGCTTCACTGCTCTACCAGGCTGGAGCCCACTTGCAGCAGGGCTGGGGCCATGGGCACGAGCAGCCCAGCTCTACTCCATGGTGACTCCCTTGTCCAGCTGTGCTGACTGCTCATGGCCAATAATGCTCCCTGCTGCTGGTCACTAAGGGCATTTCCAGTGTCCACCTGGGGACAGAGTAGTAGCCTGAGTGTGCTAGGGAAATGTAAACTTTGTCACTCTTTGGGAGCTGCAAAGAAAGCCCCCTTGTCTGGATGTTTCCTCCTCAGTTTTCTCCTGTAATAAATGGTTTTTGTGAAACAAAAGAGAGGCGTCGGCCCATGGCCATCGCTCCTCAGTAATGAAGAGAGCACTTCCAGGAACTCCTTCACCCAGATGTAATGCGGAGCCCATCTGACTTTGCTGCAAATGGGAGACAGCACCCAAAACCCCCAGGGAGAAGGAGGCTGTTGGGTTCGGGGAGGGGCCGAGATGGACGAGCTGGTGGGCTGACCACTGTTAAAACCAGCGTGGAGGTTGCAGGGGGGCAGGACAGCAGACAGCAGCAGCTTGGGCACCGCATGCCTGCGGGGCGGGGGCCACGAGGTGGTTCCTGCCGCTCCAGGGACCCAGCTGACCCAGCGCTGGGAAGCCCTGGGCTGAGGGCCAGCGAAGCACTCTAACTGTGACATCGAGCCCATTTTTAAACTGGTGTTATTTCATTAGCAGTTTTACTCAACCAACTGGCAGCAGCCCAGCTCGACTACTTGCCGCCTCCCCTGCTGCAAGGGTGCAGGGCTTGGGACTGGACACCTCCCATTTACACGAACAGCCAGGGTGCACCCCCCATACAGAACCTTCCGTGCTGTGCTGGGGGTGCTCCCAGGAGACTCACACCCCTGGGGAAAGACCCCCACAAGACTGCCCACAGAAGTGCCCGGGATTAAAGAACATCTGCCACAGCTCTGAACGTTAGAAGTCCCTAGGGGCAGATGCCTGGGAGTATGTCTCCTACTGTCTGGAACCCATGTCCCGGAGAGGGTTTTGGCCTAGAAGTCTCTTTCATCACGAGCAGCTTCTCTGAGCTGTGCCCCAGCCAGAATCCTGGCCACTTCTGGCTCAAAAGCTGAAGACTACAAGGGCCCATTCTGTGTCCATCACTGCCCACACTAATTTTAGGTCATTTGGCTTCCTCCTTAAGTAGTGTTCAAGGGAACCAGCAAGCTGCCACCTCCTAAAACAAGCTTCTGATGGATTAAAATTGTCCTCACATATAGTGTGCTCCAGAATGATCCTTGCCCATATTGCAAATTAAACTCTTAATGTACTCTCTGTCACTGGGCCCCTAAACACAGGGCCTGCCTGCACACCAGGCAGCAGAGCCTGCACTGTAAAAACCCACTTCGTTTTATTACCTCTAGCCTGAGAAATTACTGCAGGGCACAATCACAGTGCCTCTTGAGCATAACTCTCAGAGCCTGGGCTAAGAGAATCGCTTGTAAACCCAGAAGAGACACCCGGGTGGTAGCTCCCCTTGTGGCCCCTACAGAAGCTTGGGGAGCTCCAGGCCCAGGAGGGCAATGGCACCTGTTGGGCCTTTGGCAGATGTAGAAGGCCTGACTTTGCCTGGGGGACTCAGCACTGCTCCACCCCAGCTCGTGTGTTTTCGACAAGACTGGCTGGCCTCCGTCAGTGGTCCAAGATGGGGCACGTGGTCCTGTGGGTGCACCAGAGTCCGTTCCAGGAGCACTGCTGTGGGGAACAGGCTCTTTTTCCCACTGGGCTTCGAGTCCCAAGGGCACTGTCCTGGGGCCAGGAGGGGCTTTGAGAACAGAGCCAATGTGGATGGGACAGGATGGCACAGGGCACATGGGAGCAGAGCACACGGGCTGGGAGGATCTCACTCCTGGTGACTACAACAGGTTCAAGCCTATGACAGGGTCAAGTGGGACCCATGGGCCCCTGTCCTGTGCATGGGCCTGGCCCAGCACCTCCCCGTCCCTTCATGGCAGGGGTTGCAGGAGGGTGTAGGGGGCTGGGACCCTGGAGAAGCAGCGGGCACAGGGGAGGAACTGGGTGCCCACCGTGCCTAATCCTGAGGGGCCACTAGCCTTGCTTCAGCTCACTTAGGGGCTGGCCCAGGCTCAGGTCATAGGGTCAAGGTGTTGTATCCCACAGACCCCAGGATCATCGGGATCCCCGATGAAGGGGGGGTCTTCCCCATGGCTTGTAGCAACAAACACCCTAGGCTGGTATCAGTTCCTGGGGCCTGGTGGGGGAGGCTAACTGGGTTCTGTCCTATCTCCTCAGCACCCAGCCAGAGTGTGGAGCCACAGGACCATCCCCTTGCCTCTCCTTGGCCTCTCAGACTGCTGTGTGTCAGCAGATCTCCAGTAAGTGGCAGCTCTGAGCCAGGCACAATTGGGTGTGTGGGGAACAAAGAGCCAGGAACAAAAGGGCCAGGGTCCTCACTCAGGGGCCCAGTGGGAAAGGCCACCTTCACGCCAGTGGCCACCCCTCTAATGTCACAGGCAACATGGCCAGCGCTTGGGCTGCAACGACAGAGACCCGACAGAGTGCTTCCTAGTGGTGACCAGGGGGGGAGGCGAGAGGCCTGGGAACTGGCGAGCTGCCCACTCCTAAGGGCACTTACAGCTTCCAGTGAGAGGACCTTGGAGGACTTAGAAGCTGGAAGGGATGCTGGGCAGGCAGGAGGCAGGGGCTCAGGGCCACTGTGCATTTTTGTGGGGGGGTACTGGGAATCGAACTCAGGACCTTCACTTGCCGAGCAGGCACTGTGCCACTGAGCTATCTCCCTGGCTCCCACTGTGCTATTATTTTGACAAAAGGTGATGGCTTGTGCCAGAGCAGGTAATGGAGAGGGGTGAGCCCACGGCACCAAGATACTGGGCCATAAATGGCAGGAAGGGCACTGAGTCCTGTCACATGTCACTGACAGCATCCTTCAGCCAAGCTGCATCCCTTCGACACAGCTGACAGCAGTGCACTTTGTCGTTCTGTGCCCAGGTCAGCTGGGGTCGGGCTGGCCTTGGTCTGTAGACAGAGTTCAGTGGTGCTCGATGGGTTCTGAGCCTCCTGGGAGCTGTGGGCCTCTGGGACCCCCCATGTAATTCAAGTCTTTGCCAGTGTCACACTGCAAGTCCCACTGGCCAAGCACAAGCCAGGGACAGAGGAAGAGGCTCACGTCCTGGAGTTACTCATCATTCAAGGGACACAGTGCCATCTCTGTGACATGTGGAGCTGAGGCCAGGAGCTCAGCCAGAGCTGCATTTCTGTTCTCTGTAGGTTCAGAGGAAAACAAAACTTTTATTTGAGGAGAGTCCCCCCAGGTGGAGCCATGGGGGTAAATCACTTTATGAGGCAGCATTCACACAGGAAGCGTCACTTTTCCTGAAGGGGCAGGTGTCAGAGCCCTGCAAAAGTCCATAGGAGCCACTGTGCACCCAGAAATAGGGGGTTGTGCGGGCTTCCAGCTGAGAGCCTACAGAAGGACAGGGACCTGACTCCTCCCTGGGGACCACAGGAGGGCAGGTGCAGAATTCCCAGGCAGGCCATGTTCAGGCTGCCTCACACTGACCCAAGCTGCCTCCTTCCGGTAGCGCCCCAGGCCCAGCTACCAGCAGCACGCCGGCCGGCAAGCCTCATTACGGTAATCGGCTGCGATGATGCTAAACATAAAAAGATTGCTTTCCTGGAAAACTGCTGACACGTGGGTCTGGGAAAGAGAGGGCGCACAAGAGACGGGCTCCCAATCCATACGATGCCTGATGGCTCAGACCTTAATCAATCTTCAACCCTCCAAGCTAAAATAGTTGTGATTTATGAAATTCCAAGAGTCCGATCTTTTCTCTGTTGCCCATACATTGTAAAAAGTGAAGAGGAACGATCTCCCTGACTGCCTGGCCTCCTGAGACCCTCGCTTGGCATGGCCCCAGCCCAGCCCCTCCTGCTGGCTGCAGATGTGATGCAGGTGTTGTAGTTTGGAGTTTTGCAAGGGGAACAATAGCATACAGGGCTCATATTTTATAAGATTATTTGTGATAGTCACCCAAAAAGTCATATACAAACAGAACATGGGAAATCTGTCCACACACTAAAGACTAAAGAATCCATCTGAGGGCCTTATCCCATGATAATGTCCTGCATGAGTCCAGCTGAAGACCTACAGCTCATAACAATGCCCCACACGAGTCCAACTGGAGGCCTAGAGCCCATGACAATGTCTCATGTAAGCCTGTTTCACAGATCTGCGCTGGGAAAGCCCAAAGGTCAGTGGTGGAAGCTAGAAAGTCTGTGCCAGTGTGAAGGATCTGTGCTACCAGACTGAGGAATATGAACTGGAACCAGGAAGCAATGCTCAAAGTAAGAACCAGAGCTCCCCCGAAAAGTACTATAGCCATCCTCAGCAACAGCGAGTTCCCGAGCTCCTCCGATGATCAGTATAACCAAGTTCCCATCAGGAAAGCCAGAGCAACAAGATTCTCCAGGAGACTGGCAGTGCACCATCTTCCCCTCTAGAGCCAGGAAGTGATGCTCAATGTGAGGACCAGAGCTCCCCCAAAGTGAACCATAGCCATTCTTAGCAACAACAAGGTCCCGTGATCCTCCTCGGATGAGAACAGCCAAGTTCATCAAGAAAGCCAGCACGACAAGCAGAATAGCCCAAGAGAACCAGCAGCTCTTTAACAGTTTCCCAACAGCTTCTACCAGCTCCCAACAGCCTCTCCCCTTCCTCTCCAGTTCTGCCTCTTGTGCTGTGGGCAACAATCTTCAGATGGGCCTCCCACACCCAGCACCACACCAGTTCAGTTCAGCTCAGCTGGATGTTACAGGTTGACCACCGGTTGTCAGTCTACCACAGCAGGCAAATGCACATCAGGCATGTCCCTCGGGCTGCCATGCCACCCCTGCCAGTGTTAAAGGACACTGTCCTTGTGCTTCTCATCACCTCCTCAGCCAGTGGCTGCTCAGAGACCTTACAGGGGTGCAGGGGCCACAGTGACCCTGGACTGACCTCAACCTAGGGGTTGTGTCCAGTGCACGAAAAGGTGACTTAATTCTCCCCAACTCCACCAACATGTTTGTAAATGGTGTTTCTTGAAAGTCGTAGGAAACACCAGCTTCCATCCATTTTAAGACCTAAAAGTTATGATTCATCTGCAGTCACTATTCACCAGCTAATTATTCAAACAAGCTCCCTGAAGCGATGACTGTGTGTCTGCAGACCTAGAGCCACCAGACACATGGGATCCAGGAGGAGAGACGGAGCTCTTCAGACTCTGGGGTGTGCAAGCCCTTCCCAAGCCCCAGGAAGGAGAATATCATATATTTGACCACGTGAGAATTAAAAACATCTGCGTGGTTAAGGATACCATAAACCAAAAGTAAAAACAAATGTCAAACTGGAAGAAAAGTATTTTCAATATATTGCAGACAGGAGCAATTATTTTCTCATAAAGTAATATTTTTTTAAAAAGACAGACACACAGGGAAAAATGGGAGAAAAACTCAATAGGCGCTTTCACAAACTGCACATGGACAGTGACAAAGAGCTTATGACAAATGCTGAACTTCAGTTGCCTCAAAGGCACTAGTGACACCCAATTTGTCTTGTTAGACTGGCAAATACCACTTTAAATTGTAAAACCTATTCTGGCAAAACAAAAAAATAAAAAATGAGAAGAGTTGCTGAGAGATGTATAAATGAGCTCATCTTTTTTTAGGAATAGAGAGAAGGGGCAAGGGGGTGCACAATATGCCTAAATATCAATAAATGCCACAAAAATATTTCCTACAGAAGTAAGCATCTGTGCACAGAATGGCACATACAACGAGGCATTATACATGATACCGAAAGCTGGAAACTATGTACATACGCTCACGAAATTATAATAGGAAGGTATGTAGACCCTGAAAATGTCATAGAAAAGTATTTATTGTTGTGGAACATTATCTAAAGTATACTGCTGAGTAAAAAGAAGAATTATAAAGGCAGTGAACATCACGTGCGTGCTATTCTGTTAGAAAGGAGTGAACAGCTAGATAAACAGGTAACTGAGGGCCATCGGTTCCTCTCAGTGAACTGAAGCTTCCTTGCTGCAATCACAAGAAATGGCCAGAGAAGCAGTCACTCAATCACCAGCACGCTGACTGCTTGTCTCTCCAGGCCAGCTGATTTATTCCCGTGACTCATCTTTAACCAAGTCATCTCCAGTCACTGAGCAGAGGCCCTCACTGTGCATGACACAGGCACACGTGGAGGCCAGAGACAATGGGAACTGTCCTCTCAGTGGCCAGCAGAGCCAACCAGGTCCAGGAGAACAGCGGAGAACGCAGGGACAGCACAACCACCACCTTTGCCCTCCACTCGAAACTAAATTCCCTAAAGGTGATTGTCTTGGTTACTTTTTCCTTGTTTCTGAGACAAAATACCCAATGCCCAAAATGAAGGAAGGAAAGGTTTATTTAGCTTACAGTTTTTGGAGGTTTCAGTCCATGCTTGGCTGGTTCTGAGGCAGAGTGGTACGTGGCAGAGGCCAATGGTTCATGGCGGTGGTACACAGCAAAGCAACAAGTGCAAGAAGGGAGGAATGGCAGCCAGCAGCCTCTTTCTCTCCCTTACATATCCAACTATCTGCCCTAGGGTGGGTATAGCTCTCACACCCATAATCCCAGCATTGGATCATGCATCAGTCATAAACTCTAAAAGCCACCCCATAACTGCATGAGGATTTGGGGGGACATGCAGACACAAACCATAACAGTGATGAAAGTCTCGGAGAGGTGAACGAGTGTGGGCAGCCTCTGTGGGCCCCCCTTTCAGAAGGGAATGCAGACTTCCTGCACTGGAAGCCGGACTCAGTGCTTAGCAGCAGCAAGGTTGGGCACTGTTTTACCTCTCTGTCAGGCTGGGAATGGTGGAGATTACCCTCGAGCCGCCGCGGGCATCAGAGCTCGTGGAGGAAGAATTCCATAAACACCTGCAGCTTCCATGGACCTTGTTAAGTCTCACTGTGTTTATTCAAGCACAGCATATCCTCTTTTCAAGGGATGTCTGCTTGGAGGGGATTAGAAAAATCCAGTTTGGGCCATGCATACCCTGGACCACCACTGTACTGCTCACAGCCCCAGCAGAAGAGCAGACACAGTTCATTCACTGCACATACACGAATGTGCCTGGGTATACCACCGTCTGTGTCCTGAGCTGGAACAGCTCCCTGACCACAGTGGCTCCTCTATGGAGAAACGAATTGTGTGTACTGTGCATACATGAGAACTGAGGGATTCTCCTTTAAAAAGCCCAGAATAAAGCTGGGACAGCACAGCAGGTCCTCAAAAAATTCAATGTGGTTATCACTATGCATTCCACCAAGCAATCCCACATTTTATCTGTCCATTCACTCACTCATGGACATTTGAGTTGCTTCCGCCTTTTGGCAATAGCCCAAATAATGCTCCAATGAACATGAATGTGTTAGCTTTTCATCGCTGTGACAAAACACAGGAGACAACAATTTTTTTTTTTTTGTCTTTTTTGAGATGGGTTCTTGCTTTGCAGTTCAGGCTGGCCTTGATCTTACTTTCTAGCCCAGGCTGTTCTCAAACTCTCAACAATCTTCCAGCCTCAGCCTCCAGAGTGCTGGGATTACAGGCATTTGCCACCACACCTGGCTTGAGAACGACAATTTAAGGGGGAAAGACTTCCTTTGGCTTACTGTTGCAGAGCTCTCAGTCCATGGCTAGCTGTGGCCTCCTCTCACCCGTGCAGGCTGAGGCTGAGATGTAGCTTCCCTCTACCTTGACATTCTGGGATCCCTGACCCGTCCACCTTGCTGCTTGCCCTGTTTACAGTGCCCAGAGGACCCTGAGAGTTAACCAGGGACCACCCCACTGCTCCCAAGGGATGCTAACTTCAGGCGAGTCCAAAGAAGCCTCCTGGCTGGTGCCCCAGAAGGTTTCAGCCACTGGGCCCGGCTTCCTGCTGTCTGTGTTCAGTCGGGGCACGGCTGCCCTCTGCTGGCCCATAGAGGTAGTGAATGGGGAAACTTGGGACAAAGGGATTCTCAAATTGGCACCTCCAGAACCTGGTCCCATAAGGCATTGCCCTGGAGGTTGGTGAGGCAGGATGGGGGGCTTCATAGGCTCCAGCACCAGCAGGAAGGGGAGTGATACCCATGTGAGGACCAGGCTGTTGGATTCTCTATCCCACCTGGAACCCCATGCTCTTAGGCCAGAAAAGGAACTTTAAATCTCTAAAAGGATGGAAGAGACTCATTTTCCAGTTGGGGAAACCAAGACTTTGAGAAGCAGGGGAACTTGGCAAGGGCTGGGAGCCTCTGGTGCCCAGGCAAGAGTTGGGAAGAGGAAAAGCACAAGCAGCAGCAGCTTGGTGAGGGTCAGGCAGGCAGTGTCCTTGTGCATCCCAGGGAGCCGACTAGAGAGACCGAGCACACTGCTGTCACCAGTCAGGATGGCGCCCTGGCATCATTCCCTGAGCTGCGCCTGAACCCCACTGCCCATGCTGCCTGGGGGTGCGTAGGGCTGGGTTGGGGTCCCCCCTGCACTCAAGGTCCCAGGGATGCCTAAAATATGGGTCCCAGGGGCCCTAGGTCACAAAGGTCACCCCGAGGCCACCATCTGGAGATGTGGCCCAGGCACAGAGCACTCTGGGGAGCAGTCCCAGGAGCAGTGTTTTCAGGGTGACCTGCCAGGACCTCTATTCCTCGATCCTGAAGCTCAAAGGTAAGTGCTTCCACCAGAGCGCACCCCCCCAACACACACGGAGTTCCTCTGCTTACCGGGGAACCCTTGGATTACAGGCAGCTCCCACATCCCCAGTACCCCAAACTCCTGGTCTTAACACACCATTTCTCACCAGTGCCGCTGAGGCTGGGTCACAGACGTTTGCTTCCAGGGCCTTAGCACCAGCTTTGGGCAGTCAGGCCGAGCACCCTGGCGAATGCTCCAAAAGAAAAGCCAGGCCAAGCAGGATGCAGCCTCCGAGCTGGGGCTTCACCAAGGAGTTAGAACGCAGGCACCCACTCCCTGCGTGTGGCTTTGTGTAGTGGTTCACCCCGCCTCTGTCTGGACGTGTCCTGCTTTAACTCAGCGGTCCCTGGATGTCAGCACCTGCACCCCTCACCTCAGGGCCGGGAAAGTAGCAGGATCCATAGATGTCACCCACCAAGAAGCTATTCTCTACCATGTCCCCAGCTTGCTTTATGACATACACCAGCCTCGTTGGCGACATCTCCCAGAAGCAGGACCTGAGGGCAAGCGTCCAGCATCCTGGGAAGAGAAGCGTGTATTGCACCATTAGATTTCACATTATTAAATTAGGCTTGGGCAAGACTCCAGCATGACCAAGATGTTGCAAAGTTCTGAACTGATAAGAGAAGGCTGAGTTGCCCTGCTGATAGGAGGTCTGCTTGGATTCATCATGCACCAAATTCATTTACATTTGAAAGGTTTTTAGAAACTACACCCCAAGCCAGGTGTGGTGGTACATGTCTGTAATCCCAGCACCTGGGAGGCTGAGGCAGGAGGATTGTTTCAAATTTGAGACCAGCCTGGGATACAAAGGGAGCTCAAGGCCAACCTGAACTTCATCGTGAGACCCTGTCTCAGAAAGACCAAAAAAAAACCCCTGTGTCCCAAAACATCAGTTCTCCAGCCCACCAACCAGCTACAGAATGGGTGCCTTCCCCCAAGATGGTATGGAAAACTACTTGAAGCGTTCTGTGTCCATGGATCTGGATTCAACCAGGTTTCTTTTTTTTTTTTTTTTTTTTGAGGCAGTATCTCACAATGCAGTTCAGGCTGGCCCTGAGACCACTTTGTAGCTCAGTCTTGAACTTGCGATGATCCTCCTGCCTCAGCTTCCCAAGTGCTGAGATTACAGGCATGTGCCACCACATTTGGCCTCTTCAGCCAGGTTTCTGAGCCACTGCGATGGCCCCATGATGAATGATTCGTTTATACAAGGTGCACAGAACGGGCAAGTCTGCAGAGGCGGGAGCAGGTGACTGCTTTGGGACAGGTTTCTTCCTTGGGGTGGTGGGAATGTTCTAGAATTGGACAGTAGTGACAGTTATACAACATTGTGAGTGGGCTACACAGTGCTGAATTTCACACAGCAAAATATTCTGTTCACAAACCACAAGAAAGCAATAAACCAACCCACCAGTGCCTCTGATTTGGCAAGAGCCAGCTCCCAAGGCACTGGGCTGCCTCAATGAGAGGGACGTCTATGAGATGTGGGCACCGGATGCACCCAGTTTCCTCAAGAAGAAACATGAGTAGAGAAGAAAAAATGATGCTAGGAGAAGCAGTGTTGGGTCAGGACCTTCATGGCTCCGTGCCACAGGCTGACTTTCACACCTGGGGCAGACAGTGGCCGGGCACGGAGAGGCATCGGGCAGTGGCCCTGCCTGCGAGTCCTTACGGGGAGAGTAGGCTGCAGAGCTAGGGGCACTAAAGCAGATGGGAGAACCTATGGGAGCTTGGATTTGCTCCCAAGCTGCTGGGGGGCTGAGGCCAGGGCTACCCATGGGCACCGAGGGGGCTGGCAGTGCCTGCATGCTCCTGGGTGCTTGGCCCCAAGTCCAGGTGCTGACAGGGCTCCAGAAGAAAGATTTCACACAGGATGTGGTGAGCGCAACGCGCCTGGCTCGGCCCTGCCCCCGGTCACGGGTGGCTGGCTATCGGCCTCACAGGTGACTGCAGGGCACATCCAGCTCTTCATAAGGACTTTAAAAACAACTCTAGGGAAATTTCCCTGTTGTTGGGTTTCAGAACCCAAGGCCATTCCCACTGGCCCAGATGTCATGGAGGCCCCATCCACGCTGACCCAATGTCCTGCTATCTCAGCCTGTGCGGCTCACACAGGCTGGTACCTCCTTGTGGTTTCACCATGACTCAGCCTGAGTTGGGCAAAACAGGAGGACAAGTGAGCTGAGCCATCACAAGACCCGGAAAGTGAAATATATGTCCCCTGACCTGGAATTTTCCACCTACCAGCCCCTCCAGCATGACTCAGCCCAGCCAAGCTCTTGGGGAAGTCCCTCAGCCCACTGACCCACTGTGGCAGCAGGAGGAGGGACAGCAGTGACTGGCCTTATCGCTGAGCAGGACTTTTCCATTGTGGTCCAGAGGCCCTTGAGCCTGCCACCCAAGACAGACTTACTGTGAAGCCTGGGGCCCTGGCCAACGGCCTGCTACCCTTTTGCACTGCAGGTCACAGGATCATCTGTCACTCTCACTATAGCGCAGGAAGTAGGAGGGGCAGGGGCAGGTTTTACAGATGGGCACGCACAGGGCTCATACTCAAGGCCACAGTCAGAACCCAGGTCCCGCTCCATGGCTGATCCCACCTGCCCCCCGCACCTGTACCCACAACCACAGAGTGGTGCCTCAGGGCTGGGGATATAGCTCAGTGGAATAAGCGCTTGCCTAGCAAGCGCAGGGTCCTGAGTTCGATCCCCAGTACCGCAAAAAAAAAAAAACAAAAAACAGAGTGGTGCCTCAAACTGCTCTTTCCACCTGGGAGGAGGAGATTTCATCTGAGCAGAGGAGTGCACTTCTCAAACATTTCCACTGTGGTTCCGACGACATGGCCCGGGAACCTCATATGACCTGTCCTTTCCTGCTGGCAGGGCAGGAACTCTGAGTAATTCTGCAGCCTGGAGTCTCCCAGACAAAGCCTGTGACCTTTGAACATGGAGCCATGAGCAGTAGGGCCAGCAGAGCCCAGGGTGGGCTGCTATACCCTCCCCTAGAGGCTACAAGAACACCCAGGTAAAGGCCTCGCCCACATGGAGGTGTCCAGGGGTCTGCAGCACACAAGACAGGTCCTCCTGCCCAGGCCTCCCTCCGGGTATGAGCCCCTCCCCACACTTACCCGGCTCCTCCCACAGGTTCCAATTACTGCTGGGGCTCAGAAAGCGCAAGAAAACCCAAAGCAGCCCTGCTTGGACAGAAGCCAGTCTCTCCTCAGTCCTAGGCTGGTGAGAGGGGCAGTGATGGCCCCTCTATCCCCATAATCCCAGCATGAAAGTTTGTCTGGAGCCCTTTTCTGGGGCAGGAGGAAAGGTACCAGGAGCAACTGACCCCACCAACTGCCTCTGAGATGGGACCAGACATTCACAAGCGTCACACACACACACACACACACACACACACACACACACACTCCTCACACCCTGTCTGCCTTTCTTTTATTCCAAGTCCCCCAAGCCTGACCCCTGCTTTACACTTAGCTCATGTCAGTGCTGACCTTGAGTGCTTACCTGGACCCCTCACCTGGACTTGGATTTCACAGCCAGCAGAGCATATTCACTCATGCAAATGGTCCCCATACACTTAAGAGGTTTTACTGGTTGGATGGAACAAACGCCTGCTTTAAGTTTTGGGTTTGGAAGAAGTTAAGTTGTAAGAGAATAAACCACTCTGTGCACGTTTCCAGAACCCTGTGGCCACTGCCACAGCTGGTGGCTGCAAGAATGGGGCAGATACAGAGCCGTGGGCTGGGTTCCAAAGGCCCTGTCGCCAGCCCCCGCCTATAGGCAGACCACCGAGGTTGACAGCCTTGGGCCTCAGAACAAGCAAGGTGCCGTGGCCAGCCGAGCCCTGAGGTCAGCACCTACCTGCAGCAGGTGGGAGGCCCCACACGACGCGCTGGCTTGCTGGTGGGAGCCAAGGCATCCCGAGTATGCTATAGTGTTCCAGGAGCCCAGAGGTCAGCAGGTCTAGCAGGCTCTTCCCTTCCTCTCCTCCTCCCCGCTCCCCGATTCTTCCCCCTCCTTCTCTGGGAGTGGAGCCCAGGCGCTTCCTGGCCAGGCAAGCACCCTGCCATTGAGCTGCACACTGGCCCACACGATCCCTCCTCTGCTTCCACCATGGAACCCACCACTGTGCAGTGGCCTGTCGCACGCACGCACACACGCACACCCAGATGGTCACACACCCACTGCGCCAGGCTGCTGTGCGGCTTTGAGCTGCACCCCCAGCCCCCACTGCTGCCTAGAAAACCAGAAGGAAGACAGTAGGACCCCCTGTCCTGGTCTGGGGAAGCAGGAAGTCACCCTGAGAAGCACAATCAGTCCCCACTTCCCTGCCACACTGCCCCTATCCTGGGAAAACGGCCTAGAGGGGCCCTGAACCATAGTCCCCCCGTGGCACCCCTGCCATCCCTCCTTTCCTGGAGTGTGCCTCGGTGCCTTCCTGCCACAGGGCCAGCCACGAGCTACCACCAGAGCCCATTCCCCTCACTGGGCAGGATCTGCTCACTTGCCACCTGCTCAGACCATGTCCTCAGAGACATCCCAAGTCCTACCCACTGTGGGCCTTGTGACAGGCCACCTTGTGGCTCCTGGTCACTCCTAACATACACCATCAGAGCTTAGGCATTTAGGGTCACGAGGCCCTTGATGGCTCTGTCTTGTCAACGGGTGTCCACAGCATCAGGAAAGACCTTGCCTGGCTCCCCTGTGACCAGCTCCAGGGTGGAGGTGGGGCCCTAGAAACATGAGGGCGAAGCCCTGGGGCCTTGACTGCTAGGACACGTGGCAGTCACCTCACATGGACATGATGGTGCCACAGGACTGCAGAGGAAGGCAGAAGGAGATGCTGACACCCTGCTCTTGGCCAACTCCTTGCATATGAAGGTAAGCCTGCCCTGCAAGGGGCCTTGCTGGAGTCAAGACCAGTGTGGTGTGAGGCTCAGGGCTCAAGACAGCCAGGTGTGAGCCTCACTCTGCACGGGCTTCGACCCCAGCTCTTGGCACCAGGCTGGTCTGTGAAGCAAAAGGAAATGCTCTTCTCCCACGCTGCACAGAGGGTCTCCTGGGGGTTACTCATCCAGCTAAATGAGGGTACCTGACCCACATGAGAGGTCTCAGCAGCTGGAGAAGACTTAGAGGCCATCAAGTACCCTCCTCCAACCATCAAGGAGGCTGGGCAAGGAGGACAGAGGTTCAGATCAGTGCTGTCTGTGACATGGTGGCACTGCCACGCAGGCTGGATGGAGCTCAGGTACTCTAAGCCTGCTGCTCCAGGACTTCCGGCCTTGCTTGGACAGGCTAGCCATTGTGCATTCTATGTTAATGATCTAACCAGTGCATAATCCTTCCTCATATTTCCTTGCCTCTAGGTGCTTTGAAAAGGTGTTTACCTAATGTGGGTGTGCAGAGGCATCTGTGTCTCATCCGCGGGACAGCTATCATTTTGGGAAGGAGTCTTCTTGCCTTGTGGACACAGAGCTTAGAGCCCACTCTGGTCACAAAAGGCTGCATCCCTCAGACCTCAAACTTTATGTGGCCTTCCTGGCAGTCAGAGGACCAGGAAGTGGTTGTCATAATGTCACCGGGAGTTGGGGAGTTGGCTGCTCAAGCTGAGGCCCACCGAGGAAACTGATCTCAAAGTGCCTCCAGGGCAGAAACTTCCTCCATCCCTGGCCTGGTAATTTTCCAGTTGAAGCGTTCTCTTGAGGGTCAGGAAGGACATTCCACCACTGACACAGCTCAGCCAGAAGCATTTCTTGTGCCCAATCAGAAGTCAACTGCCCAGAGCAGGAGCTGCTGAGAAGTCAGTGCTGACACCATGGTAGAGCCCCAAGGGAGGCTGAGCTTTACAGACCCAGTGGAGGCGGCTGGTGGAGCTAGCAGGGTGGGGTGGGAGGCTGCTCCTGCCCCCACCTGGAGGAGCAGGTGCATCTGGCCACACCTGAGCAGCACCTGGAGTAGGGAAACTTCCAAGGAAGACTCCAGAGCCCTGGACTGAAGGTGGAAGTGCTGAAAGGGGAACTGGGCCACGCTCACAGGGGCCATCAGAAGCCAGGGGACATTGGGGGAACCAAAGTGGCTGAGGAGGAGAGGACCTGGGCTTGGGTGTCTGTTGCCCAGCATGCAATCCACCCTGCCCTGGCCACCTCAGCCTAGCACTAACTGCATCTTTGGGCAGAGCACAGCCCAGCTCTGCTTTCCTGGCAGTCACGCTGGGCCAAGTCTAGGATGCCCTGAGGCGGGAGGTGGCCCAGAAGCCCCACCCACCCTCCCCACTTCCCCCTGGCTTGTGGACAACTCTATTTGATTATTTTTAAGGGAAGCTCTTAATTGTTATTCAAATGTGTCCCTCTCAAAACAGGAGAAACGACTACAAGCACACTCCTGCAAGCTCCCCCAAAAGAGCAGATAACGCAAGAACTTGGCTCATTAAAGGGCAGAGCCCGTCCTCTGGTCTGGACAGGACAGGGAGCCTGCCTGACAGGAGCAGAGGACATTGGTGTTCTCAGATCTGAGTCTGTGGAGAGCTGTGTAGACTGTCACCTGCAGCCTAGGTGCTGGGTGTCTCAGCTCACGGCCGAGGGGGCTGTGGCTAAGAGCAGAGGGCAGGCAGGTGAGTACCCCTGGAATGAGGGGTGGAGGCGAGTTCAATGCACACCTCCGCTTGGTGGGCTCGCTTTCACCAGTCGCTTCCCTCAAGAACTACCTTCCCTTTGCAGGGACCTGCCCCCGAGTGAGGGGTGACGCAGCCATTACCCCTGTGGTTCAGACCCCGCCTCCAGCCTCTGTCCCTGGAGCCAAAAGCAAGAATCCATGGTTCTGGGTTGCATCAGTGACCTCAGGCTGGGGCCACCCCCTCTGGGCCAAGGAATGCATTCCTTCCTCAGTGAATGTTGGAACTCCACATCTCAGGCACAACAAAATTCCAAAAATTTTTTCATTCTTTAATTTATAAGTTGATACTGCCTTGGACCAAACCAAACAGCCCCTGACAAAAGAAGGGGGTAGGCTCTGCCACTGTGACAGCTGCTGGGCCGGATTCCTTGCTGGATTGGTCAGGGAAAGCAGTGCCAGGGAGGCCTGGGCACCAGTGTCCATCCTGACGATGCCTGGGCTTCTGCTGCCCGGACAGCCAGTGGGAGAAACTGGATCATGAGGCAGGAGACTCGAAGGACAAAGGCTCAAAGGACGAAGCCTGGAGCTCCGACCTGATGTTGCCTGCCAACCCGGCAGGGCCACTCAAGGCCCTAGAACAGGACTGAGGCTGTGTACCATGCGGCAGGGGAGAAAGTGTGTGTCACGGGGCTGCCCAGTACAGAGGGAGGGACCACTGGGTGACCAAGCTGCAGGGTTAGCCCAGTGGGCCTCTGGGGCAGTCCTGTCCCCACTGGGTACCCCTCCCTCAGGGCCCCCGCTTCCCACTCCAGATCCTGGAGGCCACCGGAGCCTCTGGCCTGGGTACAGTCCTTGAGGACTTCAGCCTGGGTCCCTCAGGGGAGGACTCAGCCCTCATCCCTGCAGCCTCCCAGCACTGTGGTCAGCAGCCAAGGCATCCTCGAGCAATGAGGGAATGGTTAGAATTTTACCTCGGTAAAAGACAGCCCCATCAACGCCTCTCACAGCCTCTCTCATCTCACATCACATACACTCGTCCTCTCACTCTGGCCACCTCGGAGCAGCTCTGGAGCCCTCATCCACGTCCTTGGCTGCACGGCCCTGGCTGCCTCAGTGTCCTGAGCCAATTCCAAGCGTTTACCTTTCCTTCACGGTCACTTTGATTTTGGGGAAGAGCCAATCTCTGAACAAAATGGAGGTAGATAGAGCATAATCTTTTTATTTGACAGAAATGTGGTGTGATCAAAGCACACAGTGGAATATTTAAAAAAAAACTTATTAGCATGAAAGATACTTTGCCATTGATCCTCCTGAAAAAACTGCCCTCACTTCAAATACCTGCTGTTTTTGGCAATGTGTTTTTTACTGTAATATGTATTTTTATTTAAACATTCACCACAGCTTTGGATAGCCCCATATGTGTCTTCTTGGTTGGGTTCTGGGACAGAGTTCAGCCCTGGGCTTTATCAGTGGGGAAACTGAGGCTCCGAGGAGTTTGCGCGACTTGTCCAAAGCCTCTAGAGACACTAGAAGTGACGCAGGAACAGGCCGCGGGGTTCTCACTCTGAGCTCGCTCCCAGGCTCTGCCCAACTGTCCCACCCAAGTTCTGTAAGGGGCAGGCAGCCGCCACATCTCACCTCCTCCTGCTGGATCAGCTGGGTCAGGGCCTTGGTCTGGCCACACCCATGGCTCCCACCAGGCTGCCTTGCGGTGGGGCGGGGGGCACAGGTGCTTCTTCCTGTGCCAGGCTGTGTTGGCTTCCAATCTATGCTGCCCAGACGGCAGCAGCAAGAAGCTAGAGGCCTTCACTCAGCTTCTTGGGCACCTTCTGAGCTGTCCATCTCCTGCCTGCCTCCCTCTCCTTCCTTGGTGACCTCCGCCCTGTCTCCCCCCTCCCAGCCAATTCCCACCCAGAGGGCCTGGCCTGGGCTGGATAAATGCATCTCACCTGAGGGATGAGGGACGATGCCGCATTTCTCACTACGCTCTGCTCACAGCCCAGCGCCCTGCACCCAGCTCCTGACTCACAGTGTAGGGCAGGCACCCAGGAGTTTCTGTGCCTAAGTCGAGAACTGTCCAGCTTTTCTCTCACCAGCAGCACTGGCCCAAGGATGAGCCCTGGGCCCTGGCTCCAGAACATCTCTCCGGGATGCTACCTTCTCTCTGCCGCTCTGGCCTATCACCTGCTCAGACTCCTTGCAGCCCTCCTCTCCCTGCCGGTCGCTCACCATGTGGCAGACTGCCTTACCACACTCCCAAACTTCACCCACAGAGAGCTGAACCTTTGCTCTCCTGGCAAAGCTGGGCTCTTTCCTCTACGCTGGGAGGAGGGCAGGCAAGGTCAGGACCACACCACCACCCTCACCACCCTCACCGTCACCATCATCACCATCATGTTTTGCCTACAAAAGCTTGGTGTAAACAGATCCCAGTGCTCAAGCTCCCCCCAGAAGGGACCCAACAGAAAGGGACACCCTGGACACCTTTGCTTCTTTCACTGGGAAATGTGGCCTGAGTGGAAGAGAACCAACATCCTTGGCCATTTAGAAACATAAACAATGAGGATTATGAAGAAGCTATGGATGTTCTTGGGTTTTTCCATTTCCCTGATCTGATGCCACAGGCTATGAGTCACTAGTCACTAGGGGCTGGGTTGGGTAGGACCCGGCAGTAGCCCCCACATTACTCAGCCAAGCGTAAAGCTTTCCTTCCGGAGCCCCGCCTGGTGCCACTCTCTGTCACCAGCTTTCACCGGCCTCACCTGGAGCTGAGGTCCAAACACAGGTGACAGCTCACGTGCCTAGTGCGACCTGCAGTGGCCCCAAGCCAAAGCTCACCCAGGCCTCTCTGCTGGCTTCATGGCCTGTGCTCCTGCTGCTCTGGCCTCCAGGGCACCTTCGGTCTGTCTGTCCCTGTGACTCCTTAGGTCTCTGCCAAAGTGGCCCCACCCAGGAGGCCTGGGCCCAACCCAGCTGGCATTCTGTGTCCCACTGCCTGTTGCATTTCATAATTATTAAGGTAGCCTATTTATATCTGGTTTTCCTTGTTTGGGGAGCCCATGTTCCCTAAACCCTGTGGGATCTGCACTCCTAGAGCCTAGGCCCAGCCTGCTGTAGCACTGGACGGGCATTTGGGGCAGGCAGTGGATCACTACAGAGTTCTGGCCTGGGCCCAGCCTTGGCAGGTCCCTCTTCATGTTTTCTGACTGATACTCCCAACAGCCCTGTGATGTCAGTGTTCTTAGCTTCATTTTAAGATGAACATTTTGAGGCCCAGAGAAGCTGAGGATTTGCCCAGGGTTCATACAGCAGGCAGGCATTTCTCTAGGCCAGTAATCTGACCCAGCTCTGCTAATCCAGAGCCTGTCCTTAGAGTGGCCGTACACACGGCCTAGCCTACAAAAGACAAAAACGAGTGCCTAACATACACATTTTTAAAAATATCATTTTAATTTATTTATTTATTTTATTTCTGCCAGACATGGTGGTACACCCAGGTAGTCCCAACACTCTGGAAAGCTGAGGCAGGAGGATTAGAAATTCAAGCCCAACCTGGGGAATTTAGGAACTTTGAGACTTTGTCTCAAAAACAAAAAATAAAAAAGGGCTGGAGATGTAGCTCAGCATGAAGGCTCTGGGTTCAGTCCCTAATACAAAATAATAATAATAATAATAATCACTTTTAAAGTAAGGTATAACACACGCAGTAAAATAGAATTCTCCTATGAGTAGAATTATACAGTGTCTGTTCTTTTGTGTTTGCTTTATTTCCCCTCACAGAACTCCTTCCAGGGCCACCCGTGTTATATATGTGCCAGGTTTGCCTTCCTTTTTAAAGCAGAGTAATATCCTACCATATGGATGAGTTATTCATGTCTCCATCCACCCATGGGGCAGTAGGACATTGCTGTCAGGAACATAGGTATGTAGGTGCTTCTTTGTGTCCCTGCTTTCACTTCTTTTGTGTACATGCCTGGAAGTGAAGTTCCTGGATGTTGAGGTCGGTCGTTCTATTTTTAACTTTGGAGGACTTGCCCCACCGGTTTCCCCAGCAGCCTCCCTGTTTCACATTCCCGCCAACAGTGCACATGAATACACTCTTAAGAAATCCCCAGGGCTGGGGATATAGCTCAGTGGAATAAGCGCCTGCCTAGCAAGTGCTGGGTCCTGAGTTTGATCCCCAGTACCGCCAAAAAAAAAAGAAATCCCCAGAAATATCATCCCTAAAGCACAGACAGCAAAAACAGATAAATGAGATTGCATCCAATTAAAAAGCTTCTGCACAGAGAAAGAAGCCACCAGCTGGGCATCAAGACAGTCTGTGGACTGGGAAACCCTACAGCTGATAGGCTGATACCCAAGGCATAGAAGGGATTCCAGCAACACACAGGCTAGAAAACAAATCATGTAGTGGAGAACTGGCCAAGGGTCTCAGTGGACATTTCTCCGGAGAAAGCTTCCTAAGGGTCATAGCAGAAAGAAAAGATGCCTAGCCTCGCTCATGCTGGAGAAGTAAAAATCCAAACTGCAGTGAGGTCACCTCGCCCCTGTTAGGAAGGATGTGAGAAAAGGGACCCTTGTGTGCTGTGGTGGCATGTAAATTAGCTCGATCACTATGCAAAACTTTATGGAAGTTCCTTACAAACTTGACCACAGAACCACCCTACGTCCGGCAGTCTCCCTTCTGAGTACAGTGTCTCAAGAAATGAAATCGGGTGTGTGAGGGACTTTGCTACCTCATATTTATTGAAGCCTCATTCACAGTAGCCAAAAGTGGAATCCACTGCAGTATCCGTGAGCAGAACAATGGGTAAAGGTGATGTGGTGCATGTATGCAGTAGGGGGATGACTCAGCCCGGAAGAAGGAAATCCTGCTGCCTTTAGTGCCGTGGAAGGACCCGGGAGCATGAGCCAGGTGCAGAAAGAGAAGTCCTGTGTGCTTTCACTCTCATGAGTCAAATTTGGGGGGACAGGGCAGAAAGATGGTTTCCAGGGCAGGGCAAGCCACAGGAGGGTGCTTGTCAAAGGTACAGAGTCTCAGAAGATGAAGAAGTTCTGGAAATCTATTGTACCTCACAGAGATGCTGCTTCAAGCAGTACTGTATGGATTGTATGCTGGGAAATTGCTGAGAGTAATTTTAAGTGTTCTTATCACACACAAAAAGTACATGAAGCAATGGCTCTGTGAATTAGCTTATTTAATCATTCTACAACATACACATGTAGCAACACTATAAATACACACTTTTTAGAATTAATGCATTCTTTTAAAGAGGCCTCAGAAGGGCAGAGGGTGGGTAGGAGAGAGGTTGCAGTCTCTCCCTGTCAAGCTTGAGAAATGCTGAGATGGGCTCTGGAGCATAGGCCTCACCAGTGCAAGCCCTGCCCCATCTCAGTCACTGCCCTGCCACGCGCATGGCTGATTGCCAACCCCAGGAAGATGTGCCTTGGTGCAGGAGGCAGAGTAAACCCAAGGCACCCACAGCTCTCAGGAGGCCGAACCGGGTCTCCTGCAGACGCCCCAGGACCCCAGGAAGGCTGTGGCACAGGGGCAAAGCCAGGGCTGCCAGAAGCCAAGTGCCCAGGTGACACCTGGAATGTGGCTCTAAAGGGCCAAGCCCAGCAGGTTGCCAGGCTCTGGGCCCAGGTCCCCTGGGGAGGTGAGCAGGGCTCCTACTGTCCCATGGGGAATGCCCATTGTCCCCTGGGTAGCCCTTCTCCTGGAAAGCGTCCCCATCCATCCCAAGGCTGCCAGGGACCCTGTCCCCCAAAGGGAAAGGTAGGTTCCAGACCTGGGATTAAGGGAGGGGACTGGCGCCCCTACAGATGTCAAGCAAGGCCGACATGGGAGGGGCCTGGGCTGGGGCTCAGGAAGATATTAGGGGGGCTTCCTGGAGAGAGGGAGGAACAGAGAGGCCCAGGCAGAGACCAACAGGCAGGCAGAGGAGCTAGCAGCTCAGGGGGAAGAGCCTCTGCCCCTGGTCTGCTCCTGCAGAATGCCCCAGGACTCTGCCACCGTCAGGGCTCCAGCTCCGCAGAGGCCCAGGACGCAGTGGAGGTGGTAACGACTGGGAACAGGGCCTGCACACATGTGGCACACCCTGTGCTCATCCCAAGAGACTATTTCTCTCCCAGTGGGTATTTTAAGGTAAGGTGACACCAACCCTGCAACCAAAGTCAAGGCATTTAGAAAAGTTGATACCCCGCCCCTCCAAGTCCCCTCTGTTTCAGGGTCCTCCCCACCTGTCACTAAGCAGGGCAGCAGTGTGGCTCCATCTCTGCCCTCCAGGAAGACCTCCCTGGTCTGCGGGTTACCCAGTGGCTCTGCAGGAACAAGCCCAGCTGCTGCCGCCTGCAGAGATGAGGGTTGTGTGCAGGCCAGCTGCGCAGGTGGTGCCAGGTTACTCTCCCCTGGGGCTGTGCGGGTGACCACAGCCATCCTGGCTGCCACGGCCATTGCCGGCTCCGTCTGTTGCCTCTGCGACATTTCCCAGGGGGAGGCAACGCTGGTTAGCACACTCCGCACTGACTCAACAGAAGAGGGCGTTGGGCCCGTGTCCATGCAGGACTGCAGCCGTCAGCAACAGGACAGTGGCATGCACACGTGTGGAGGGAGGGCCCACCTCCCACTGTGACCACAGACCTGGGTGTCTCAGGCTCAGGTGGGAGGAAAACATGGAAAATAAGGAAGTCCCTGTGCTCAGGACATGAGGCCATGCAGGAAATTTCCCTCTTAACAATGTACTTCAATGCGTGTATAATGTTGCTTTTGCAATAAATAAAATTCCAGAGACAAGAAGAAGAAGCGGAGAGGGGGACAAATCAGAGAGACAGAGACGGAAAGATACTGAGAGAAACAGGGAGGGACAGGCTGAGGGGGGCCTGCACAGCCCAGCCAGCCGGGGGGGACAAGAGCCCTGGAGCTCAGCAAAGCCAGCGGCCCAGGAGCTTGGCTGCTAATGGGCTGAGCTTGGGGAGGGTACGAGGTGGGGGTGATGCCCTGAGGAGCCTGGCTGGACGCTGGGGCAAAATGAGAGGACTGAGGCACGGCGGGTGCTGAGGCCCACTGTGTAGAAGCACAGGTTCCGGTCTTCCCTCCGTGGGTGGATAATTATTTACTAAGTGCTAAAGGTGTGCAGCTCTGTGTCAGGGGCTGGGAGTAACCAGGAGAGATGCCAGCAGGGCTGACACCCCGAGGGGCACAGCCTGTGCAGACACACACAGACCTCAGTGGGCGGGGGACGCTGGCCTAGCCTGGGTGGGGCGGGTAACTTCGGGCAGAGTTTCCAGCAGGCAGGCACTGAGGCTGCGAATGGTTGAGGGGAGGGCACTGGCGTGTGAGATGAGAGGCCAGCGTGGCCCACAGAGGCCCTGTCAGCTGCCAGCTGGTTTGCTTTATTTGTGTGAGCTTTGCTCTGCTTTATTTGCTGCTGCGGGCAGAAAGGGCTTTGGAGCAGTGTGTGAGGACAGAGGACCCCTAGGAGCAGAGGAGCCGGGGCAACAAGGGAGGAGCCTCAGTGCGGAAGGAGAGAACAAAGGCAGAGGGGGTCACGGTGACCTGGGGAAGTGTCTGGGACTGGAAACTCCACTGCCTCACACAGACTGGATGCTGACTCCAGGACAGGGGTGCTAAAGCTCTGCCCTGTAGCCCAGAGCATCAGCACTCAGGAGGGAGTGAGTCAGGTCTAAGGAGGGCCGGGGCCATACTGTCCACGGTCTCACAGGGTCAAAACCTACAATACTCCCAGGGCTCCTGGGGGATTTAGAGCCAGTGTCCAAGGTGTGACTTGGAAGACAGCTGGCTTTGGACACAGGTTTGGGGTTGGCCAGGACGCAGACACCATGGAGGCCTGGCGAGGGACGGTCCCCTATGGCCTGGAAAAGGAAAGCAGAGAAGACAGCATTGGGTGGCTGGAGCGGCTCCTGCCAGGGAGGTTCCAAGGCAGAGGCTGGAGAAGCAGCTGGGCATGGGGGCAGGAGACAGTTATACAGGAAGCTGCCCTGGTGTCGTCTGGGGAAGGGGACCAGGGGCAGAGCAGCTCCTGGGGATGTGGCTGGATGGAGCACATGAGTGCTGGCTGGGTAGGCACAGGGCCTGTGGCTTCATCTTAAAGGGCAGGGATGATGCCTGCCTAGCAGATGGGGTGGCTGGCCCAGAGTGCCCAGGTTTGGTGATGACCTTTGCTACTCAGCTGGACCAGCCAGCAGCACCTAGAAGACAGAGGAGAAGCAATTCTGTGCAATCAAGAACCTGGAGGGGTAGCCTAGCCCTGGGCCTGAGCCAGAGGATGAGTGGCCAAGAAAGGAGATGGGCAAGCCAGGCAGTTGCAGGCACTGGCCTGGTGGAGTGTCCATGGAGGCCAGCTGTGGCCTGCAGATAGGGCCACACCCAGACCTGGCAGAGGTGCAAGCTGCCCACTTCCTGTGGATGCAATATGACTTCTGGGATCAGGAAATTAGGTTGGTTCTCCAAATCTCTTCTGGAACATCCAGGTCCCTCAGCAAGCCAGAAAATCACATTTCTACCGTGGTATGAGAAAATGAAAATTCTGTGTCTCCCAAGTGGCTGAGGGCCTGTTTGTCCAAGGCCACTGACCTTCTGACTGTTAAAGGTAGATGGCTCTGAAAGCTTCTCTTGCCTCTCAGAAGGCTCACATACTGTCACATACTCTCTGACAACTCCTCTGAGCTCACCTGGCACCTGCAGGTCAGACTAACTTGGCATAAGCTGGACATTGCCCAGGTACCCTCCAGACTGGCCCCCTGGACCCTCAGGATAGCACATGCTTCTCAGGGAGGGAACTTGGAGGCCAGCAAGGTTCTCTTGCCTGAATCCCCCCACCCCATTTTCCCAGCAGTCCATCTCTCGCTAACCTCAGTCTATCAACTTTGCACACAGCTGGGGAGTTATGCACAGGCCTGGGGGCTCTGTCCGCACACTGCCCAGGCCTTACATAAGGGCAGGGATATCTACACACAGCCGGGAACTTCCATGGGGCAGGGCTGCTCAGGCCTCCTCATGCCAGACTTGGAGGCTCCTTTAGGTTGAGGGACTAAGGGGAAAGTGTCCATGCCCTCTGGCAATGTCCCAAATTCTTAGCTCCTCTCAGGCTTACTTTAAAAGGTGGCAGTTTAGCACAGAGGTGCCAAAGACTGGCAAGAAAGGGTTTGCTTACCACCATTTTGCTAAGGACCCAACAAAGTAAAACACGCAGCAATGCCCACACAGGGCCACAAATAATTGCTGATAATGTGGGTGTTTGCATGTAATGTTCTTCACATGAAAGCACCCTTGATGCTGTATAACCTGCCAGTCACAAGGCAATTACCAATGGGTGGGCTGGGGAAGAGGCCAACTCAAGGCTTGAGAGGACCTGTCCAGCAGGCCGTCTGCATGATCTGTTGAACCTAAGTCACTCAACTCAAGGTCCTCCTGCGGTATAAGATCCCAGCAGGGCAGGAGCTGGGCAGGCCCAGCTGGGCAGGCTGGGGCAATTCCGGGTGCACTCAGGCTGGCAAGAATATTTGCCTCTTTGTAAAAGCTATGCAGAGACCACACAAGTGCACCTCGATGCGGTGCAAACCTCCCTGCAAGGAACGGGGTGTGACAGTCATGCTGCATGGCACAGCAAGTGCTGCAGCTGAGAAGCTGCAGGCGTGGGCGCCTCCCCAGAGCCCGAGTGGCCTTCTCCCTTCCCTGGGACTGAGGAGACCCCAGATATCCTCAGAGCTGTCTTACCGCGCAGGGACGTCCCAATGTCACCTTTTCCTGCCCAGCACCTAATGGCTAGCGTCAGGCTGTGCACACTGAGGCGTCCACTGTGCTTCTAAAGAGAAGATGACACCACAGCTGCTTGCCAGACATCAAGGCCAACCCTTCACCAGCAGAATAAGCTGGACCCCTGCACTTGAGAATGCTGGGCTAAAGCAACCACTGCCCCACTAAGGAGCCTGGGTCAGCAGACAAACTGCCACATTCACGTGCTACATCTGCACATCTCTGCTTCCAAGGTGAGTAGCCATGTCCACCAGTGTTTTGGAAGGACATCAAGATCCAGTGCTCTTGAAACATTCCCCAGAAGCTGCTTTTTACCATGTCAGAGTCTCAGAAAAAGACAAAGGCTGAATTGAAACTTATCTCCCAGGGTCCTCTTGCTCTGGAGATGCAGTTTAGACAGCAGGGAGTTTGCTATCCAGAGCTGTTGATCACTGCGGTTTGTCACTGTCACCCAAGCTCATCAACAGTGTTTGCACAGAGCCAGCAGGGTCCCTAGAAGTTGGCCAAGCAGCGTAGACAGGATGGGGAGACGACAGAGCACACCGAGGGCCCGCAATGCAGCTGGCTGAGCCTGTGAGAAGGGCAGGAAGCTGAGGCCCAGGGAAGTGAATGGAGTGCCAGAGGCAACAGTCAGCAAGCAGGGCCGTCCAGCCACTTCCTGCTCCAAAAGGGCTCCAGAGATGAAATTATAATTCCAAGGACAGAAAATTAATTACACCCAGAGTCTCCTGCTGCCAAAGGCCCTCACAGCTGTCCACGGCCTCCTCTTTTCTGGCGGTCTTCATTCCCAAAGAAGTTCTGTCATCCCGGAAGTTCAGATGCCTCTCCCAGCTTCCCTTCTCTGCTGGCCCTGTCTCCACTGCCCGTCAGCCTATGGGCTGCACGGCCACAGCAAGTCCTTCCCGAACATAGCACTGGATTTAGTGTGCTCGCCTCCTGATCTTCTACGGGAAAGCTAGAAGCTGGTTTCACTCAGCCTGGTTCCCCCTTCTATCTTTAGCAAGATTCTTTTTCTCATGCAAAACTGTAAAATCCTAACTTTAAATATTTTTAAATAGCTTACTCCAGGGATTCCAGGGCCTGGTTTCAGCAGGAGACTTTACTGCCAGTAGCATTAATGTTTCCAGAGATCAATTATCATTATGTTGAAATGACCTTTTTTCATAAGTCAGGAAGAATGGGGGTAAGTTTTAAATGATTTCACTAATATAGCTGCAAAAGTCACCAAAATAGACACACCAAGCACTGTGTTAACAGAAGTCCAAGTACTCTGCAGTAGCGCATTAGCAGCCAGGCTGGTGGCCGTCTGAAATGCCTCCAAGGACTAGGAACAGGGCCAGTTTTTGCAGTGTGACTGCCATCTGGGGCAGCGAAGACCCTAGGCTGTTCCAGCTTGGCTATTAAACTCTTTCATATTTTGAAGAAACTATTTCGTGTGTGTGTGTGTGTGTGTGTGTGTGTGTGTAGTGCTAGGGATTAACCAAGGCATTCTACTAATGTGCTAATCCCCAGCCCTTTTTATATTTTATTTTGAGACAAGGTCTCTCTAAATCGCCCAACATGACCTTGAATTTGCAAACCTTCTGCCTCAGTCTCCCAAACAGCTGGAATTACAGGTGAGCTCCACGGTGCCTGTTTCTCCTCTGGCCTTAAGATAAAATTTCCTATAAAGATAAAATTTCCTGAAAGTGACGGTCCACAAGCCAGCTGAAGTTTGTGGAGAAAGAGCACGTGTAACCACAAGCATTTACACTTCAGGTCTTTAGCTCTCCAAACATGATGTCAGAAGACAATAATTGACCATAAAAGCATAAGACGTTTGTTCTGAGACTTCCAAAGACTCCCAGCCTGTAGCAGCACACCCCCACCAGACCACAGGACCAGTGGACTCAAGTTCGTTCTTTCTAATTATTTCCTCTCCATAAAAACAGCACCAGGATAGAACTTATTGAGTTCAGAATGTTCCAAGTCACATAATCACCCTGCCCTTGTTCCAACTTGCTGCAGTGCTCTGTGGCGGCCCCCCTCGAGCCTCCTCCCAACCCTCCAGGTCCTCCAGAGCGAGAGAAGCACAGAGCAGTCTTCTGAAGACACCACTGGGCCTGCAGGGTCCGAGCTCTTCCATCCCGAGTGCCCAGGGGCCTGTGAGTTTGGCTGGTTGCATGGGGTGTGGTCTGAGCTGAGGTCTCTGGACATACAGATGCCCTCAGGTGCCTAGAAACCTAGGTGAACCTTTGAGGACAGAACCAGGCCTTTATTTTCATTAACAGGCCAGAAAATGTTTGCCCTGGATTTATCCTCATATGGCACCTGGGGAAGAACCCTGTGGGATCCTGGCTGGGGTCTGAGGCCTGCCTGGGATGCAGTCTTAGCAGGCAGCGGTATTTGGCTAGAATTTATTATCACTTTGTTTCCTCTATTTTTATGAAGATCTTCCTATGATAATTGATACCAATTACCTTCTTCAAAGCAAACTTACCCTTTTAATAAAACATATGAGTTGTTTAAAGGAAAAATAGTTTCACTTGTTCAGGGGATATATCCAGAGTTAAGTTTTGGGAACTCCGAGTCCAGCCCTGCTTCTGACATTTGGGAGTGTTTCCTGGCATCACTGCCACAGGCGATGAGCTCCGTGACACACCTCTATCAGGAGCTCACTGCCTTTCAAAAGCAGCTTCTGTCCATTCTGAGAGGTTCCACACGGAAGCCAGGTCCACAGAGGTGGGATTCCCTTGTAGTCCGGGGAGGTGCTGCAGGGTCCTCTCCAGGGGCACTCCACTCCTCTCAGGTGGAAGAGCCTGAGAGCCCTCGTCCTTTGGGAAGAGTCTTCTCTGTTCAGGACAGTGGTCAGAGAAGTTCTCTCCAAGGGCTGAGTTAGGGATGGAGGCCAGGCGGAACTCCCTGGAGCCAGCCTGGGGTCCTGAGCACTGCCACCATGTTGTGGAAGGAAGGAAGAGGCTCTCTGAGAGTCTGAGCGGTGCGCGCGGACATATCTCCGCAGCCCTGAGGCTCCTCCTCTTTACCCCTGGGGATTCCCTCCAGCGGAGCTGCCAGCCTCTCACCTGCCTACCCTCAGGTCCAGTCAGCTCTCCTTACCCAGCTAATCTCAGGATATAGCGCACAGGGCCTCTGCTGACTTTTAAAATCAGTGTCCTCTCCGGGGGTGTGGATGGCACACTCCTCGACCTCAGCGCTCCGGCAGGCTAAGGCAGGGAGATTACAGGTTGGAGCACAGCCAAGGTCAATTTAGAGACTCTCAAAATAAAATAAATACATAATAAAAAGGGCCGGGGATGTAGCTTAGGGTAAAGATCCTGGGTTCAATCCCCAGTGCCACAGAAGTAAAAGTACTGTGGCGATCAGCTGTGGACATCCCGCAGGTGTACGATGAGCCGGTAGATGACTAACCTCATTCCATTTTATTTCATTTACCGTTCTGAACGCCCACCTCTGAGAACAGTTGCACAGATGAGAAACTGAGGCTCAGAGAGGGTCTCCCGAGTTGGGAGCCGCGCAGCAAGGGCACTGGTAGTTTAACGGTGGAGCTGATGGAAACGCGATGCCGCTGAGCCCACGGCAGGGCTGCCGAAGCCTGCTCGCTTCCTGGAACCCCGCGGTGGGCGGAGCCGGTGGCTTCCAGTGAGCGAGGTGCGCTCCTCAGCGTGGACTGCGGGTCGCGGGTAGGTGCTGGCGTCAGCACCGCCGGGCTGCGCCGCCATTGGTCGGGCGCGGCCGGCGCTAGGGGAGGCGGGGGCGGGCGCGCGATGAATGAAGCGGCGCGGCGCGCGGCGGGGCGGTGGGTCGCGCGGCACGGTGAGTGCGGGACCGGGCGGGCCGCGGGGGACGGGCGGTGCGCCGGGCGGGGCCGCACGCGGACCTCAGGCGCGCGGCAGGTGTCCGGAGCCGCGGGAGCAGGCGGCGCTCGGCGCTCCCCGCGTGGGTGCCCGGCAGGCGCGGGCCCGGGCCGGACGTGTCCCCGCGCCCCGGACGCGGCAGGCGGGACTGAGGGCCCCGGGGCCTCGGACCCCGGCTGCCGGGGAGCGTTGGCCAGCGGACCCGATGCTGCGGCGCGCGCGGGCACGGATGAAGTGGGGCGCGGGATGGCGGGAGCGCGCAGGCGCGGTCCGCGGGGGCAGCGGTCACCCACGTGCGGCGGAGGCTGCCTCCGGGTCGGGGAGGCAATCGAACGCAGAAGTTTCTAGGGGCGGCCGGGCTTTGTCCCGGAGGGGATCGCGCGCCGGAGGGTGCACGCCCGCTGCCTCTGTCCGGCCTGGGGCGCACCCTGGAGTGGGAACCTGGGGCGGCGCCGGGGCTGCCTCACCCGCCGACAGGGACACGCGGCTCCAGCATCGCGGCGCCCGGACGGAGAAGCCCTGCCGGGACCTCAGGTGCAGCGGCCGCCACGTGCGCGGGGGGCCTCAGACCAGCACCGGGCACGTTTCCGTCGGGACGCATTTTGAGCTCTGTAATTTTCCACAGTAGTGGAAACCAGCGCTCTGCCTCCGCTCTCTGCGCCGCTCTGAGGTTTCTTCCGCTAGGGAGCCAGGGGTCCGCGGACTTCAGGAGAGAGCAGCTGCGTTTTAGCCTCCTGATGCTCCTTCATATTCATAACGAAGACAAGAGGAACCTTTCCCGAGCACGTGGAGGGTGCCAGTTCTGTGCCTACTGCTTTGGGCACCTCTGGGTAACCCTCCCAGGAGCTGGGCGCGGGCAGCTTTTCACACAGAGGACCAGGCAGGAGCCCCGGAGGTCAGGGAGTTTCCCCAAAAGCACAGCTGGAGTCCTGCTGGCCACAGACCCCGTGCAGACTCTGAGCCCTTCTCCCACTCTCTTCCCAGGAAGGCAGTGGGAGACGCCAGGCCTGAGACCCTCAGCTGTGTCCCAGGACAGCCTGACGGTGAAAGGGGCAAGACGTTAGGCCAGGACGGTCGGTGGCCGTCGGAGGAAGGGTGGCTCCCCAGGAAGTGGGTTGCACAGCCTGGTTTCCCCTGCGCTGCAGACAAGGACAGGGCAGGGGCCTCTTGGTTGGAGCCTGGTGGCACTCAGGACCCAGCTCGTCCTGACTGCCCTGTGGCAGGACTTGTCCTGCGTCCCCACATGGCACGGCGGGCAGGTACTGCCTGGGAAGTTCTTCATGGGCTGCTGCCTTCTGGGTGGCTCGCTGGGAGTGGCTGCAGAAGCAGGTACTGGGCAAGTCCCAGCCAGATCCCTTGCTACCACTGGAGGGGCGGGGCGGGCAGGGTAGGAGCGGAGAAGAGGTGAGCGGCAGAGCAAGCGGCTGAGCCTGGCCCTGGGCCCCAGCTCTGTCTCACTTGCCGCACAGAGGCCCTGCACCCACTGTGAAAGGAGAAGTAACACGTGGGGCACGGCCCGGACCCACAGCAGCCTTGGTCCACGAGCCCCAGGTTGGTGCTCCCTCGTCTGTGCGACTTCACGGTTTTGTGGACTCAGAAACCTGAACACGGTGGATCCCTGAGCTCTCCCCAAGGGTTTGACCACTGGTGGGGGAGATGAGCCTCTGTGGGGCCTTGCTGAGCCTGGTGCTGGTGGACAGAGGGGCAGGGAAGCTACACCCGGCAAACCCGCTCCCTCCATGCCTGCATGCAATGCAGTGTGGACAGAGCCACAAAAACACTCCCCCCAAACCACATGACCTCCGCATCCTCCAGAGTGCTGGAGAGGTGGAGCCTGTGTTGGCCTTGGAAGGGAAGCTGTGCTAGACAGTCCTTAGAGCTTGGGTACTGCCGGGGCCCTGCACCTCTGGGCACAGATCTGGCCTCGGCAGGGTCTGGCGCGCGTGAGAGCTGACAGTGGGTGCCGAACCTGTTCTGGACAGTCGGGAGTAATCAGACAGTGGTGGGCACTGCCTCTCAAGCAGGGAGGCACAGCAGTGGCTCACAGGTCAGGTCACCAGGGTTCTGTGTGACTCGGAGGAGCCTGGAGACCCTGCTGTGCAGAGGGGGAGGAAATGGACCCTGCTACCTGCCTGCTGGACCTGCGGCTGTGTCCTCCTGTAGGCCACTGCAGAGGAGGGGCCAGGGCAGGGCAGCGTGGTCTGGTGGCTTCCCCTGTGCTGTCCTTGCTTGGCCTGCAGCCCGCTGTCCTCAGATACTGAGACCTCGGCCTCCCCGACACCCCTTTCTTCCCCTGGGTAGCCACAGCGCAGTGCCTCCTTCCTGCCACTGTTCACAAAATTAGAATCTTGGGCTATGTTTCTGGAGGCGGGTGGATGCTTTTTCTAAAGCTTTCTTACACTCAGCTACATCTCTGGATCTCTTTATTCTAAGACAGGATCTCACTAAGTCATAGGTGCCCAGGCTGGGCTTCAATTTATGATCCTCCTGCCTCAGCCTCCCAGAATGCTAGGATTATAGGAGTGTACCCCAGTGCCTGGTTGAGTGGGTGCTTTTCAAAACCAAAACCTTTGTAAGAGGTACTCAGAGTGGACCAGTAACTGAGAATTGAGTGTCAGGAGTGCGGCGGCGGGGGAGGGGGGGCTTGCTGTCACTGCAGGACTTCGTCAGAACCAGAGACCCCCATCCCAGGGACTGGAGAGTGGAGCCCTTGGGTTTCCTCTCACCCAGCCAGGCTGTCTTTTCTCAGTGCGTTTTCATCTGGCCAGCTTTGGGGTACCAAGGCAGTGAAAACTGCAGGTGCTGTTACAGCGCTTCCCCACGTGCCAGACGCCCTTGCACATTTACTCACCAGCAACCAGGGCTGCCAGAGGAGCCTGGCTCAGGGCAGAGCACGTTGCCTTGTCCCAGCTATCAAACAGGCTGAGGGAGGGTGTGGGGAATGGTGAGGGCTCAGACGTGCAAAGCCGAGCTGATCCTGCCAATGCCGACCCTGCAGGGCCTTGTTTCTCATGAGCCCCAGTGGTGCCCAGACCCGTGGTGTCGAAGGCTGGATCCTTCACCTCGTGGCATTGTGCCATGTTGCAGTGGCGAAACTAAGGCTCAGAGAGCTGGTGATCTACATGAAGTTGCAAGCACTTGCCTGGGCTGGGCACAGCCTCCACCCAACCTCTCTGCTGCCTGGATCTGCTTGAATGGTGGGGAGGGCTTCCTGCTTCCCAGAGAGAGCCTAATGAGTTGAGGAAGAACTACTGAGCCTCGCTGGTACACCCCACCTCCACACCCCGGCTCCCGGCTCTGCCCACAGGTTGAGTCAACAGATGCTCCGGGAGGGACCCCATGCCCAGGATCTCTTCAGATCCTTCTGTGTAGGTCTCCATGCAAAGCAGCTGGCTTCCTGGGCCTCACCCATCTATCAGGCACGCAAACTAGGCTGTGCTCGGGGCCGTGGTGTCCCATGCCCCCAGTGCCTGCTCTGTAAGCTGTGAAAGCACCCTGCACTCACCCTTCAGAATGGATTTAGGAGGGGAGGGAAGAGTCCACCCCTTCGGCAGTGGGCTGCTTACTGGGGTGGGGCTGGGGGAGACTTGAAAGGGGGACCAGCTGCGAGTGTTTGGCTGTGGCCAGTGGCTTCAGACCAGTGAGGGGACAGCATGGCTTTGCCTCCTCTATCTCCTGGCTGGAGTTAGGGAGAAATGAGACCTGTGAGTCTTCCTGGGCTGCTGAGGTCCAAGTGGGGTCTAGGAACTGGGCCCACGAGTACCGTGGAACACGGAGTGGCATTCAGCTCCAGGCCTCCCTGGGCGCATCCCGCAGGAACCCAGGCAGCAAAGACCAGGGACAGCCCCACATGGCACCTAAGGTTAAGCTGTGCTCTTGGAAAGCCGTGTGCTCTGTGGATACTCACTCAGCTGGGAACTAAATGAGTGAGGGCACGGAAGGAAACCCATCAGCAGACCAGAACCCCAGCTTTCAGAGAACACTGAGGTCAGCTCCCGCTTCTCACTGGGCTCCTGAGGAGGAGGAGGAGGCAGGGACTGGCTGGGTTCTTCCCCAGAGCCAACGGTCAGATGCTCCGGGCAGATGCAGCAAAGCCAGCGCTTGCTGCCTGCAGGATGCAGCGTGTTGGAGCAGGAGGGGCGCACTGGCCACTGCGGCTTCCTCCGACGACAGGCACGGGCACAGCATACACGTGCACATGTACCCTCCCGGGAGCCCAGAGCAGACGGCGTTGCAAGGGGTCTGAAGGCAGGAAGCCATGGGGAGTGCGTTCCCCTGCCCCCACCCCTGTGCCAGCCAGGCTGTGGAGGCGGGTGCTGCCTGCCCACACGGGAGTCACTTCTGCGCCCCCTCTGCGGGCTCACAGAGTGCTGAGGCCCAAAACCCTGAACAGTGTCTCTGATGTCTGGCTCCTGTGACTTAGGTGAGGTGACGTGGGCAGTCTGTCCTCAAGGTGGCTCTAGCTCTGGCCATCATGTGGCATCAGACTGCAGGGCGGCTCCTCGAGGGCAGAAGATGTAGCATGGGGTTCAGTGGCGCTGGGAAACAGGGTGAGGGTGTGTGTGCGCTGCCCACGAGGAGCCGAGACCGGGAATCAGAAGGCAGTGGTTCCAGGCTGTGTTGCTGGTGAGGTCACTGCAACCAACTCCTTCATTCCCCAAATCAAGCTGTTTCACAGCGAACCGCAGGAATGAAACGAGCTCCGCACCGCTTGGCCAGAGAGGCTCCCTGAGGCCCCTGCCCAGGTGGATGCCCACGTGAACTGCCTTTAGCAGCAGGGCCTTCTTCCCGCCCAACTGCTCACAGCATGGTCAAATAGACGCCAGTGCTCAGGTCACAACCACAGAGACCTTGGTACACACTCGGGGGCTCTTGAGGAAGACAAGGAAAATGGGCCACACTTTGGCCCAGTCCCACGCCCCGGGGTGGGGGAGGCTAAGCACTACATGGCCCTGCAGGGTTGGGGTTTCGCTTGCGCGTCTCATCTACTGCGCTTCAGGCTGGGAGCTGCCACTGGGGAGGGAAGGGCAGAAGGGAAAGGCTACGGCGGTGTGGACGTTTGCGCCTCAGTCCACATGCCAGTCAGTGTCAGAACAGCCAAGTGGGGCAGCTGAAGGATTTGTATCACTGTTGTCTTGCCGGGCTAGTGGTGAACTTACATTCACATGGCTAATACTTGAAATAGAGCTTTAAATCGCTAACTTAAACATAGATGATAAGTCTGATTTTAGGCTGAGCTTTTCATAGCTCTGTCGGAGCCCTGGGTTCAGGTAAAGCTGCATGGACCTTCACTGCTGGGCCCAAGCCCCGGCATTCTCAAGTGATGGTGGGATTGTCACACAGGAAGTCATTCTGTCCCCTTGTGATTGGTGTTTATCATGCCCCCTGAAGCCTCCCCTCCAGAGGGTATGATCCCCAACCCCCTGGTGTTCACAGTGGCCCTCAGCTGGGCCAGGTATGTGAGACAGGGTGACTCTGGGCTTGGCATTTGGGTGGCCTTGATCCTTCATGCAGTCTCCATGCTGTCAGGCTGCTATTTCAGGAGCCTGGACCGTTGGTGGTGTGCAGCTCAGTGCCCCATCACCCACAAATTCCTGCTTGTCCCTCTCTGTCCCGCTCTGCTGCAGTTTGGTGTTAAACGCACTCACTGGCTACTCGAGCAAGTGCAAATGGACACCTTTATTTTAAAAACAAACAAAACCTGCAGTTTGCTGCCCCAAGTGCTGAAGTGTTTGTCGATAAGTCCTGTGGAAGTTCCCAGTGTCCATTCCCCTACACCTTGGCCTGAAGCCCCACACAGGGTGTTTTTCTTTTTTCTTTATCTTTGATACTGGAGATTAAATCCAGGGCCTTTGCACTGAGCTATGTCTCCAGCAACCCCCCACCCCACCTCCAGCTTTTTTGTAAACATTTTTTGAGACAGTGTCTCTTTAAGTAGCTAAGTTGCCCGGGCTGGGTTGAAACTTATAACCCTCCTGCCTCAGCCTCCTAGAGTGCTAGCATTATAAGTGTACACCACCACAACCAGCTCCACAGCCTATTTGTGTCTGCTGAACTCTAGTTGTGGTGCTCCCTGGCCTTTGCCCAGCGCTGTGCCCTTCCGGAGTCAGAGCTCAGGTGACACCTTTCGGTTACCTTCTGGGGCTCCTGGGACAGCACTGGGTGACAAGAATGTGTCATCTCCCAGTCCTGGAGGCTGAAAGTCTTGGATGAGGTGTCCACGGGGCAGCTCCCCCCACCCCCAAGGAAGGGGTTGCCCTGCCTCGACGCTTTCCTTCCCAGCATGCCTGAGTCCCAGTCGCCCTTTTAGCAGGACTTAGTGGATTAGGTACATCCAGTGGCCTCATTTAATCGCCTTTCGGAGGCCTCATCTCTACACTTCTGAAGTCCTGGGGGTAGGGCTTGTGCACATCTATTGCAAGGACTCAGCTCAGCCCTACAGAGCCCCAGGGTGAGACGAGTGCCAGGCTCCACAGAAGAGACCGTGCCAGGCAGGAGAGCGCCACCACACCGCAGAGCAGATGTCTCCGTCACCTCTGCTGCATGCTTTGTGATGGGCTTACTTCCAGTGGGAAAGCCTGGTAAGGTCTACCTGGATGGAGACTGGTTGCCACCTGGATCTGGGGAGCCTCGGTGCAGTGGAGGGATCTGTGTACCTGGGAATGGGCACCACCCTTTTATTTATTTACTTTGGTGGTACAGTGCTGGGAATTAGCTCAGTGTCTTCACACTAAGCTATATTCCCTAGCCCTTTATTTTTTATTTTTCAGAAAGAGGGTTGTCCCTAAGTTGCTGAATTGTCCAGGCTAGACAATTGCATTTCCCCTGCCTCAGCCTCCCAGAGTGCTGGGATTCAGGTGTGTGCCACCACACCTAGCTAAGTATCACCCTTTCTAAAAATAATGTGGGTGTTTCAGAAATCCTGCCCAGAGCCAGAGATGCAGCAATTGCTCAACAAGGGCCTGGCTCCCCTGGCAGTAGAGGACAGTTGACTGCATCTTCCTGGTAACTGCTCAAGGGGCTGGGTGCAGCTTGGCTCAGCACTCTGAAAGATCTGCCGTGGTGTGCAGAACAAGGGAGACGGTGGTACGGGGTCCCTCTCCAGGGTAGCCTCCAGGAAGTGCATTTCCCCTTCCTCATCCTCTACAGCCTCCAAACTTTGGTTTGAGAGGAGGAGGTTTGCATGCTAAGCGGGATTGAAGGAAGAACCCAGCCTGACGTTGGGTGGTGGTGCCTCCTTTGGATAGAGCAAGGGCCTCCAGGAAGGAGCGCAGGAGGTGGCTGCTCCTGTATGCTCCCCTCCCCTGCACTGTCTCTGCTCTGTCCCCTGCTGTTTGACCTCCGGTGGGTGGGCTCTGCCCTCACTGAGTTCCTGAAGCCCTACCGCCAAAGAAGTCTCCCTTCACGTGCCCTGACAAAAGCCTGAGATCCAGTCTGTCCCAGGCCACTGCCCTGACACCGAGACCCCATGGCGAGACGCTTGGGTGTGGGTCTGTTTTGAGGTTGCTTTGGACTTGGGGAGGGGGCTGTGAGGGGTGCCAGTGCCAGGAGACCCAGCAGCAGGCGTGCAGGTTGGCCCTCAGCTAACCTAGTGATGGGCGTGCAGGCACCTTCGCACAGAGCCCTCTGTTCAGGGCAGATACAGCTTCACTAACCAGAGACTCTTCTTACAGAACAAACGGGGCAACTGGAATTCCTCTCGGCCACAGCTGCTGCCAGTCCTGCTCTCCCCCTGCCACTGCAGGCCTTCCCACCAGGCCAGGAGATGCCCCAGCATGTGGTGGGAGACACGTGCTTCGCCCCGATGCCCCAGCTCCTCTTCAGAAGCATGCCCCTGGCTGTTGAAAACGGGCTGGACAACAGCCCTCTGGGCAGCAGGGCCTCCCCTGGCTCTGAGAGCTCTGCCACCCTTGGCTCCCTGGACTCCTGCAGCCAGGCTCTGTGCCAACCCCGGGCAGAGAAGCAGAGCTGCCAGGCGGCTCCAGAGGTGCAGTACGTTTCAGCGGGGCCCCAGGACACAGCATGTGGCTGGCGGGGCTTTGCGCCTGAGTGCCTGCAAGTCTTCAACACCCCGAAGGGCTTCCTGCTCTTCCTGTGTGCAGCCTCCTTCCTGCAGGGCATGACGGTGAATGGCTTCATCAACACAGTCATCACCTCCGTCGAGCGGCGCTACGACCTGCACAGCTACCAGAGCGGCCTCATCGCCAGCTCCTATGACATCGCTGCCTGTCTCTGCCTTACCTTCGTCAGCTACTACGGGGGCAGCGGACACAAGCCGCGCTGGCTGGGCTGGGGCGTACTGGTGCTGGGCGCCGGGTCCCTAGTGTTCGCACTGCCCCACTTCATCTCCGGCCGCTATGAGGTGGAGATGGACGAGGGGGAGAGGATGTGCCCAGCCAACCGGAGTGCGGTGTGTGCGGACAGCATCTCGGGCCTGTCCCACTACCAGCTGGTCTTCATGCTGGGCCAGTTCCTGCATGGCGTGGGCGCCACGCCCCTCTACACACTGGGTGTCACCTACCTGGATGAGAACGTCAAGTCTAGCTACTCGCCCGTCTACATTGGTGAGTGGAAGGGGCTAGAGTGGAGGCAAAGGGCAGGGTGCAGAGGGCAGAGGGAGAGTGACAGCAGCCAGCCCTGAGCGGTGCCTGCTGGGAGCCAGATCCCCAGCCCTTCTGCATGTTCCTGTGCACGTGGCCCCAGGGGCCCACACCTGAGAAGGCAGCCAAGTGGTCTCACCTGAGCACCAAAGGAGGCGGAGGTGAGGCTACCTCTCACGAAGTTCCCAGGGCCTCTGGGACTGCGTGCTGGAAACACCGGCATGGCTCCTGCTCACCTTGGGGACTCCAGGGGCAGCAAGCAGTGAGACCCGGTAAGCCGGCTGCAGATGGGAGGGGCCAGGGCCCCAGCCAGGCTGTGTCTCCCTACGAGCCCTGTATCTGTGGTGCATCTGGCCATACAGCTAGCAAATAGGGGAACTCAGAAGAGTCAAGAGTTGAAGGCAAAAATACAAAAGTGCTCAAGTTCTTCATTGTCATTTAAGATCTGCACACAGTGTGCTGTCCGGCCCTGGAGGTGCTGGGCTTTCAGCTCCAGCCCCCTGGTGTTGGGACAGCAGGGAGCCCCGCAGGCCTCAAGGGATGTGCTCTCTCCTTTGGTGGCCGTACCCTCCACTGGGCTAGCCACACCTTCTTTTCCTTGCCCCTCTTGCTGGTTCGGCTGTCCTGGCAGAGTCAGCTGCAGAACCAAGAGCCAGCAGCACTTCCAGGCCAGACTTGTGGTTATGACCACAGCTTCCCCGTTCACCTAGTGGTTGACATGCTGGGGACCAAGGGGTCATGTCCTCCAGCAAGGGGACACTGCTGGCCCATCTTTCCAAACCCACAGGGAGGCTGGGCTGAGGGGTGCAGGGCATCTCTGGCCCCTTTCCCCACTCTCACCCTACTTCTGCCAGTGTGTGGCTGTGGAGCTGCAAGGACGCTGCCTCGCCATGGACACTGGGCTGTGGGGACCTTTGTTCTCTGGAGGTCTCATGCCCTCCATGCCTATTTTGCAGAGATTTTGAAAAGTTGACGCCGGGCTGGGGATATAGCTCAGTGGAATAAGCACTTGCCTAGCAAGCGCAGGGTCCTGAGTTCGATCCCCAGTACCGCCAAAAAAAAAAAAAAAAAAAGAAAAGTTGACGCCACTTGGGTGTCAGACCTGGCACAGACTAGAGAGGCCTCAGTGTGGTGCAGATGGGCACAGAAACATGGGTACAGGGGCTTTCTTTGGAGGCTGGCCGCCAGGTGGCTCATGGTGACAGCCCCTCTGCTTGCCTTCCAGCTGTCTTTTACACTGCAGCCATCCTGGGCCCTGCTGCTGGTTACCTGGTTGGTGGCGCCATGCTGAATGTTTATGTGGAAGTGGGCCACCGGTGAGTGACTGGGTGTCATCCTGCCTGTCTCGGGTCTGAGGATCCCATGGGTCCCTGAAAAGTGTTTCTGACACAGCAAAGTCCTTGGTGCATGGAGCAGGTTCTTGGTCTGGCAGAGCAGGAGGAATCCAGGACTGGCCTTGACTTGAGGGCCTTGGGAACGGATAGGGCAGAGGGACCCCCAGCCCCAGGCTTCGGAACCTCTGGCCATGATTTCTCTAATGCTCTTCACTTTGTGGCTTTTCCTGCTGCCAGCAAGAGATTCTTTTGTGTCTTTCATTTTCTTATGTCTTTTGTTTGTGATACCAAACTTTTGTAAGTTTAAGCAGGAGAGTGAGAAAGTGAGAGAGAGAGAGAGGGGATGAGAGAAGGGGGAGGGGCGGGAGCAGGCACTCGATTCGCCCCTCGGTGGCTGTGGCCCGCCACGGCCCCTCCCCCACGCAAGCAGAGGACAGCTGTCTTTCTGCTTGCCTGGCCACTATACCTTGGGACTCTCTCTGCAGATGGCGCCCCTGCCGAGGTTTCTAGCACTCTGCCTTCTCAGAAAAGCCACTTCTGGCCCCGGGTTGATAAAGTGGGGTCAAGTGCGCTCGTTCTGTGCAGAGGCTGGAGGTAGGTCAGGGCTCATGCCCCTGGATCGGATCGGGAGGCTTCTTTGCTGCCCGTGGCACCCTCAGGCTCTGGGCCTGGGTTTACTTAGATCAGGGTGGGGTGGGGATGGGGTGGGGAGAAGAGCCAGTCCCCACCCTGGAGGCAGCCACGGTGGCCCACTTCTGTGCTTAGAACAGAAGGGAGCAGCTGCCCCCACTGCCTGGCTGCCGTCCGGGGTCACTGTGACCCTCCCATCCCTCTTGGCCGCCTGTGAGCCAGGGCCTCCCTCGCATCTCCCTGGGACGGTCCAGCCCTGGAGGCCCAGCTCTGAGAGCTGCTGCCTTTCCAATGAGTCCTTCTCCCCTGTGATCTGAGAGTGTGTTCGCGTGCAGATTGCTGACACACTTGTAACAATCTCTTGGTGGGGAGCTCAGTGCACTCCAGCTGAGCTTCTGTCCTGAGCTCCTCAGGGCCCTCCTGGTCCCCCGCTGTCATCCTCTGTGTGGCTGCTGTTGCCTGGGGAGCCTGCTGCTCTTGGCCCTGACCTGTGGAGATCTCAGTCTGAGCACCAGGCCCCATGAGCAGGGCGGGGTGTGGAGCCTACCATTCTGGGTGTCTAAGCCAGAGGACAACCTGTTTCAGTCTGCAGGGAGGGGTGGGGTGGCTGCAGGCCTGTGGACCTCTGCTCACTGATGTGCACACAACCCTGGAGGTTTTGTCAGAAGAGGAGCCAGGCAGTCACCGTGTGTGTGTGTGTGTGTGTGTGTGTGTGTGTGTGTGTGTGTGTGTGCGCGCGCGCGCGCGTGTGTATGTGTATGTGTACATGATGCATTTGTGTGCACCCAATTGGGGTGCCAATTCAGTGGGCCAACTGATGACTGAGTGCCACTGCTCTCCCTGCAGGACACACTTGACCCCTGAGAGCCCGCTGTGGGTTGGTGCCTGGTGGACCGGCTTCCTGGGTGCAGGGGTGACAGCCTTGCTCATTGCTGTCCCCATTCTTGGCTACCCCCAGCAGCTGCCAGGTGGGTTTTCCTGCCCTAGCCCAGCCGTCCCCTTGCAGAGGCCGAACTCCCTGTCCCTTGCCTTCTCCTCATTTACTGACGAGGAACGAGGCTGGTCTGAGCCTCCCCAAGATGCAGAGCAGGCCTGCCTGGCAGCGGGCACCGTCTGGTCCTGTGGCCTCTCTTCCCGCCTGTGAGCCGGCAGCCAGAGCAACGCCCTTCTTCCTGCCTGCTGGGGCCCTTGGTGCTGTCTGGCTGTCACACCTCACCTCGCCTCTCACATGTCCTTGGGTGGCCGAGGGGGTGTTCCCAACCCAGGAGGGCCCTGCTGACCAGCCGTCCCCACAGGCTCCCAGCGCTATGTCGTCATGAGAGCGGCGGAGATGCAGCAGCTGAAAGACCCCGGCCACAGGACAGCAAGCAGCCTGGCCTTTGGGAAGACGGTCCAAGACCTGCCCCTGTAAGGACCCGCTGGGGGTCGCAGCCCCGTGTAAAGGGCAGGGCAGCCCCTCCAGGGCAGGGTGAGCCCATAGCTGCCAACCCAGTAACTGGTTTCATGACCCATCAGCCCCTGAAATGTGGGCAGCATGGCCTCCGGCCCTGGCCACAGAGTGAGTAAAGCAAGAGCCACTACAGCTGTAGGACGGGGCAGGGCCTCGGCCGTATCAGCCCAGCCCAAGGTCCCCACGGCCCCAGAGCAGGTCCATTCCACACCAGCAAGCTTCTGAACCCTGGTTGCGTGCCCCAGGGTCCCCAGGAGGCTGCCCTAAGCCTGAGACCCTGGACCTCAACCATCTGCTGCCCTTCCACTGGATATAAGCTTTGGGCTTGCCACTGGGCTCTGGGCTAGTGCCCTCCTACCCCTTCTGGGCCCTTCGAGGACCACAGGAAGCGCTGCCTCCCTCTGCCCCGTTCACCTACCTCACCCACATGCTCCTGCATCCCCGTGCTGTTTCCTGGGTCATGGGCCCCACTGTGTCCCTCTCTGGTTGCCCATCATCTGGCCTGGCTTTGCTGTTTTCAGGCACAGAGGCTGTGGCTTCAGCTGCCCAGGTCTGAGAGAGATGGCTTGGAGCCTACGGGCCCCGGTATCTAGGGTCCTGTCTTGACAGGACTGCATGTGCCATGGGACTGCCCATAGGGCTGGACCATGGGCCTTGAGTGGCCACCTCGAGCCCTCAGCCTCTGGGACCTTGTGCAGTGCTTCCTTTCATAACTGACCCTGTGGAGGCAGAGGCCGGAGGTGCTAGGGATGAGTCTCCATGCCTGTCTTCAACACAGGCGAGAACGGAGAAGCCAAGGGTGGCTTCAGAGAGATCCCCCAAGCTGAAGAGCAGGGCTAGTCCCTGAGGTCTCACTTAGAGCTTTATGCTTCCGCTGTCGCCTAGGGGAGATGAAGAGAGGGAGATGCCATGGTGTGGCAGGGGGAGTGTGGGGGTGTTGGGCCTGCTCAGAGCAAGGGCCAGCAGCCAGCTCACTCTGCACAGCATAAGCCTCAGCCAGCATGGGGGTGGAGCCTGGGCTTCTTGGGTTGTATCAGGGACAAGAAGTTGATTCCACGTTTGGTCCCCAAACCAGCTGCTGGTAGCGAATGAGTTCTGAAGCACATGCCCTGCGCTAAAACTATGGTTAGTTCTCTGGGTGATGTCAGCAGAGCGTTCTGGCCAAGAAACCAGGAAGTCTCTGCATCCTGTCAGAGCGTCACCTTCATCTTCACGCATCAGCCTGGAGCCAGGCATGCGAGGCGGACCCTGGGCAGGGACAGTGGGCATCATCCACCCGGCCTGCATCTCGGTGCCAGCTGAGGAGGGCCCAGCCCAACTGGCGCCTGCCGCAGGATGGCTTTCCTCTGTAGCATCTTTCCTCTGCTGAGCTCTGGGAGCCCTGCAGTTGGCCAGAGAGACTGGCTTTTAACCCTGAAGCCAGCAAATAAACTCTGAAGGATTGGGTGCTCCTATTGGGATTAGGACACAGGGCAAAAGGAACCCTGTGACAGGCAAGTGCTGCTCTGGAGAGGTCTGAGTGCCACGGTGGGTGCCCCACACTGTCAGTCTCTGGGAAGTGGGCAGGTGACCTTTCCTAGCAGCAGCTGTCCCGGCTCCTGCTTTTTCAGAAGTGTCCAGATGTGCAGAGCCGCCTAGACAGGCACTGTGTTTGTAATTACATGCCTAGACTTGGCGGGGAGGATGTCACTCTCCCTTGGCTGACGCGATGGCTGGCCGGGTCGCTGGAACCAGTTCTCAGGAGAGAGGCAGGAAGCACACATAGGCACTCCTACTTCTGCCCATGAAACTGTGCTAAGAGCCAAATGTGGTGGTTCACACATGTAATCCCAGCTCTCTGGGAGGCTGAGGCAGGAGGACCACAAGTTCAGGCCCAGTTTGGGCAACTTAGTGACTTAGTGAGACTCTGTCTCAAAGTAAAATCTGAGGATGTAGCTCAGTGTGAAGGTCCTGGGCTCAGTCCCTAGTAACACACACACACACATGAAGCAGGAGCCACAGCAATACCAAATATGTAAGCAAAGGGCATTTCAGAGCCTCTCCTGAGAGCCAGCCTTTTGTCACCCAATGGAATGGAGAAGCCACGTTCCTGTTGGTAGCAGCAGGGAGTGCACTGCTGTGAGCTGCCTGGGAAAGGGCTCTGAACTCTGACCCAGGGCTTCTGGGCACAGGGAAGTGACCAAGCACACCTGCAGCCCCGGTGCCAGGGGATCAGCCCGCCTGGGGGACAGAGAGGCCCCCTCTGGTCATTCACGTCGCCCAGGTCCAGCTGGCTATGACTTGTGTGTTTCTGGTTCTCAGCTCTGCCTCCTCACCCTGCTCTGAAGCTCTCATGCTTTCTGCTGTTGGCCCTGTCCAGCAGCCCTGGGGGTGTGACGGACCCCACCCTGTGGGCAGCCGCTCAGAGCACAGTGCTCAGCACCTCGGGCTGGCCTGTGAGTCTCTCCATACCCCAGCTACCTGGCGTGGCCCTGGGAAGCAGGCCGGGCCTCCCCTAGGCGAAGCTGGGGTTATGATAGGTCTTCCTCAGCCCAGTCCAGAAACCACTGGGAGTGAGAGCTACCCCAGCACCCCAGGGCCCAGGAGGCCCAGGCACCCTGAGTCTCAGAGGAAAGGTCCAGACCAGATTCACCCTGGAGTCAGCAGCTGCATCTGACTGAGCGAGAGCCAAGCAAAGCTGGGGAGCCAGCCAAGCCCACTCAGCACTCCTCACAGGCCCCTGGGTCCAGATCCCAGTGACCTGCTCCCTGCTTCCTGGGTGGTGGCTGAGAACTGGCCCAAGCTTGGTGACCCTGGGCCCTCGCCTGCCCTGCTGGGCCCTCCAGCACCGGACTTGCTGCTTGCCACCCCTCCAGCCTTTCTCAGGCCTCCACCAATTGTGACAGGTGCCACCCTGGAGGCAGTGAGCCCAGGCCTCAGGTCACCTGAGGCCCTGGCCCTGTGGAAGCCAGGAGTCAGCCTGTGGTGCTGACTGGTGGTGGGGTCAGCTTTAGTAGCTTCCAGAGCCGGTTGTCCGGAGCTCAGACTGAGGCTGCTGGTTCCCCACCTGCAGTCCCCCTGGTTTCTCTGGTGTAAGTGTGAGGTGCCCCTCACTCGCTGGACCCACCTCACTGCCCTCTGGGAATGGGGGTCCTTGTGCTGAGCCACTCTGACTGCTGTCTCCTCTCTGCCTTTGCCCCTCCCCTGCCCAGCTCCATCTGGCTCCTCCTAAAGAACCCCACGTTCATCCTGCTCTGTCTGGCGGGGGCTACCGAGGCCACACTCATCGCCAGCATGTCCACGTTTGGCCCCAAGTTCTTCGAGGCCCAGTTCAGCCTCAGTGCCTCAGAAGCAGCCTCTTTGTTTGGTGAGAAAACTCTGGATCCTGGGGTACTTTCACCTGGGTGGGAGGGGCGCCCTGGAGCAGCCTGGGGCCCAGCAGAGGGTCCCTCCCCGGTGTAGTGCCTCTGGGGGCAGGGTAGGGTGGGACAGACCCCACCTGCCGGCTTCTCAGGCTGACCTTTCGGCAGGCTGGGCCCAGTGTTCCCATGAGCCAAGCAGCTGGTGCTCCTGGCCTCTGAGGCCAGAAGCGGCTCAGACTCAGTGTCCAGTCTCAGGCCCCACACTAAGGAAGTGAGCTGGCCTCACTGGTCACACACCTGGTCAGGGGCCAGGGGTCAGGGCCCACACTGGGCTCACCATGTGGACTTTGGTCAATGCCAGCCCCCTGTGCTACTGTAGTGGCATCCGCGGGGCACCCACCCTTTACTGAACACCCTCCTCGCCAGCCCCCTGGGCTGACCCACCCATGACAGCTCCCTCTGCTCTCAGGCCCTCTCCTGCTGGGTCCTTCCTTTCTCCAGCCCTGGGGGCTTCAGCATGGCCTCCTTGGAAAGCCCTTGCTCCTTCCTGTTCTGACCCTTTGCTCTGAACACAGAGGAGGGGCACAGCCCAATCTACACTTTGCAGGGGGGTTGCTGGTGTCCATAGGACCCATTACAGCTACCACAGGGATGCAGCAGGCCCTGGCAGCTGTGGGCGCCCCCTCTGGGCCCACGCTCTCCCCTGCGTCCAAGTTCTCTGAGGCCCCTCCCACAGGCCCAAGTGGAAGCTCCCATGGTGCCCATGCCTGAAAGCAGCTTAGGTGCTGCCACGTGAACGGGGACTGGTCTCTGTGGGCCTCAGTTCCCCACCTGTAAACTAGAAGTATAAGACCACCTGGTCCCCTCCTCAAATTCACCACGCCCCTCCCCTAGGGTACCTGGTGGTGCCCGCAGGTGGCGGTGGCACCCTCCTGGGCGGCTTCCTGGTGAACAGGTTCAAGCTCCGAGGCCCAGGCATCATCAGGTTCTGCCTGCTCTGCACCTTGACCAGCCTGCTCGCCTTCTTCGTCTTCTTCACACACTGCCCTAACGTGCCCATGGCAGGCGTAACGACTGGCTACAACGGCAGGTGAGGGCCGGGCAGGGGCACCCCAGCTGCCGGGCACTGGCAGTCCTGGGAGGGGTGGTGTTTGGAGGCATTGCCCCAAGGAATGCCACAGCCCTCCCTGGGCCTCAGTCTTCTTTGTAAATGGACAGCAGCCACACCTCAGGGTCCTCGTGCCGACACGAACCATCCAGACACTAATTCTGTGTGTTGTCGTGTAGTGAGAAGGGAGGGACTGACCCATCATGTGGCAGCTGGAGAGAGTCAGGCACATTCGAGCTGCCCCACCAGCTCGGGTCTCCTGGGAACTCTCGGCTGTAGCAGGGAGACCAGGAGGCACCGAGATGCCACTGCGGCTTCGTCTGCAGCAGCAGCGACAGGGGAGGAGAGGCGTCCAGAAGGGAGACACATTGTCAGTGGGGAGGACGGAGGAGCAGAAGGTGGGGCGCAGTGTTCTTCCTCTGGGCAGAGGAGACCCAGTCTTGTGACTGCTGATGTGCTGTCTGATTACTTGCAGTGTGCAGCTGGGCCACGCTGGGGCTGGGGCTGGGGCTGGGGCTGTGGGTGTCGTGCCGGTACGCTCTCCTGCCATGCCTTTTGGGGGAGAGAGGGAGGGAGGGAG